>NDGN011403740.1:0-27096 GCA_002564285.1 Tympanoctomys barrerae | reverse complement strand
ATATATATATATATATATATATATATATATATATACACCCTTAGATTTGGTTCTCATTAGTTTAGCTTGCTTGCTCTAGCCCTGGGCATGTGCTTCTCTTCGTGGCTGGTTTAGCATGAACATTTTGGGAACTGTGACAGGCTCTTTCAAACTGTGAAGAGAAAGCTGGATATTCAATAGAAGAATAGCCTATCAAATCACATTTTCCCTGATGAGAGATAATTTACAAAAAAGTAAGGAAAGCCATTTTTTAAACTCACTATCTGAGGGTAGAGAGGAACTTAAAGTAACGCCAGAATATTAAAATTCAGGCCAAGTATGGAGGTCTGGGTTCACCGAGCCTTGTTGCAAGCATTTTGACTTTTTAATTTGCTTTCTATGTGGCTGGTTTTTTTTTTTTTTTAATACATTTGAAGTTTCTTTTTGTCACTTGAGAATGTAAAAAAACAAACATTTTCTATGTTGATGGAATTTTCCTAGCTGGACAAGACTGGATTTAAAGGGCCATATTGTTCTGCAAAAACAGATTGTACTTAAAAATCTAGGGCATGAGCCAAACCAAGGTCAGCTACCTGGGAGCCAAAACCCATGAGTTCAGAAGCAAGCTCCTTCATGAATCTCTGTCCTCCCCAGTGACCTGTGAGACAATGTGCAGTCCCCAGCATAGAGAATATGTCTCAGCCAACTCTTGGTTCAGCCACAAAAAAATGATTCAAGAAAGGGCAAGAGAAGGAAGGGATTTGTTGGAAGGGGCTTGAAGATCCCTGAGCCGGGAAGCCAGGCAGCAGGAGGGGAATCATGCACCACAGCAGGTCCAAGCAGAACCTCTCAGCAGACACATTTAGGAAGCTGCTGTCACTCATAACCCTCCTGTCATGTTGGCTTCATGTCACCGTCTGTCATAGGGCACTAAGTTGATTTCGTAATGCCAGGAAGGAAATGCTAATAGCCAGACTAAGGCTTCACACTTAAATCTAGGCCTTCAGGCATAGCAAGAAAGAAGGGTCTACCTGCTTTCCACTGGTTTTCTTAGTAGAGAGATGCTTACTATATCTCCTCTGAAAATACATGCAGCGGAGAAAGACCCAAAATATTCATCGTGGCTGGAGGCTGACCACTTTAAAAACTAAACATGCAAGCCAAAGTGATTGTCCATTCTACTTCCTAAGACCAGGATCAATGTTTCCCACCCAAGGCTCCTGAGAGTGTGATTGAGACTGGGCGTGGCAGTGCATATCTATAATCCCAGCACTTGGGAGGCTGAAAACAGGAGAAACACTAGGAGTCTGATCTACGTAGAAAGACGGTGTAGCGCCTGTCTGAAATGCATTTTAAAATTAATTAATTTTAAAATGTTATCAAGTTCTAGAACAGAAATGATTTTGCTGATTTTTTTTTTTTCCTTTTGGAGACAGGGCCTCACTATGCAGTTTAGGCTGCCTTTCAGTTTATCTGGAATTCGAAGCAATCCTCCAGTCTCAGTCTCCCAAGTGCTGGGATTATAGGCACACACCACCATGCTCAGCCTGATCCCTCAATTCTAGAAAAGTTCTTCAGTTTGGATTGCACAGCAGCACTGATTTGAGACCTGCCAGGGATTGTTTGCCTGATTTTGGTTGCTTTCTGCCTCACTGATGCGTGCAGGTAGGACAGCCTTGCAGCCAACTGAATAAGACGTGCAGCTGTAGGACCAGGAGAGGGAGAGAGTCCCGAAATCTCCTGACAGTGGGAAATGTCCAGTGAGCTAGTGAGTGACCGGAGAGGCCACTGGAAACCAAGTTATAGCTTTATTGCAATATGCCGGGCTTTTAGCAATGATTCCAGGGTGATTTACAACAGCTTCTTGTTGTTGATGAGCACTGGGATCTTGATTCGTACAAAGAAAGTGAAACCCAACCCTGATGTGCATTCTTTGAACTTCCTTGCCAAGGCAGCAGTTTAGGGCGTGGGACCTATGAGTTGGCCTCATGTGGGGACTGGATTTGGAAGCACCACCAAGAGGGCCCAGCATCCAGGACACAGCCGCACCTGAAAGCTAGATGGGCCATCCAACAGAGGTTTCAGTCAGTCATCTGAAGTGGCTGTTAGAGTCAGGTCCAGGTGCAAAGGCAAAGGACACCCAAACATGGGACTGGCTGGCACCTGCAGGGACCACCGGAGCCCCTGGGGCACAGCAGCTGGAGGCACTGCCACAGTGGATGGGTTCTCTTTATAATGCAGTTCTCCTCACCTGGCAATTGGTTCTTCTTTCAGCTGCACTTGGAACGCTACCTACTTAGGAAGCCAAGTGAAATAAGACAAAGGCACAAAGGAAGGTCAAAATGCTGCCTGGCAAGCTGGCTTCTAATGTTCCCTGCCATGTGGAACATAACAGCAAGTGGGAGTCCAACTTTGGGGCAGCATGCTGGGCAACCAGCTTGCCCAGTAAAACCTTGACTCCGGAGCACAACACAGCCCCTCCCTGTGGGTTGAGGGCAGTCTGCTCAAGTGCAGCACTACAGATAGTTCATGTGCTTCGTAGGCCTTGGACATCCAAGCACTCTGCAGCACTGAGAGGGTGTTCACTCCAGGGATTTACCCAAAGGACTCTCCTCTCACTCTTGCACCACAGCAGAAGGTCCTTCTTGCCTTGAGGGAGGCAATCACTGGGGGAACAGGGCACCACTGCATTCCTGATCTGATTGGTAGCTGACCTGTATCTGTCCTTTAGTCCTGTTCCCACTGATTTAGACAGCTTAGATCCTGGTTAGCTCCATACATAAGAATATGCATGTACTCAAACATTGTGTGTGTATGAGAGAGAGAGGAGAGAGAGAGAGAGAGGAGGGGGAGAGGGAGAGACAGAGACACAGAGACAGAAGCAGAGACAGAGACAGAGAGACAGAGGGAGATGCTAGGTAGGCTAGGGGAGCACTGCACCAGTGAGCAACATCCCCAGCCCTAATCTGAGGTACCTATTTTTTAAGGCTGATCACAGTCTGCATCGTTCATCTTCCTCTTTCCATGTTTATGCATATTTATTATGTAGTTGCCATAGTATCTTATTTTCAACATAGACAAAAGCTCTATCCATCTGAGGTTTTTTGTTTTTTTGGCTCCAAAAGTAAAAATTTTGGATAAGAATAAAGAATGGGTCAAATTGAGCTCCCAAAGGACCAGGATATGTTCAGTGTGCATAGTCTTCTGCCCCAGCTCTTGTGATGCTGGTCCTGTATGCCCAGTCCTTATTCGTGATGGGGCTGTCTGAGTTCAGGAACTGTGAGTCAGGAACAAACAAACATGGAATAAGGGGATGCCATTCTGAATGCAGAGAAGGCTTTTGAAGTGCAGATTTGGCTTGAGAAGCTACCTTGCCACTGGACCAAGCCATGCCAGAGACTTTCAAATAACTACTGACAGTGTTCAGAGCTCTGCAGGACTCTGTCAAACAACCTTCTCCTCGGTGTCCTGGGGCCGTTGCTGAGTATCCACGCCTCCTCCACACTTATGTGCTGACATTTTTCCTTGTGATATTGAACCCCTTGCTGAACAGACTGGCAAGTAATCACTAAGGATTGTTTCAGGAAACTGTGTTTATTAAGGCACCTTCATCTTCAGTTCAGAAGGTTTTAATCTTGTAAATCAGTAACTAACCAAGGTGATTGCTACTGATTTTAAATACTTCATGTTGTTTTTAATGGGTTATACAGAGCTGGGATCTGATGAGCATACATGTAATAAAAACACATCCTCTTATCATTTTTTCCTTAAACACATTCTCCTTGTATGATTTGGCAAAAAGACAGATACTTATAGAGCAAGTTCTTTTGCTGTTTATATTTCTCCTGGCAGAGCTCCAAGGAGCATTTAGCAGCGTAGTAATCAGGCAGGATGTGAGCTCCACAGACCACTGCTTTTTCCTACCACACCTGAGGACTCCAGTTGGATGCTCCAAACTCTAGTGAAGTCAGCAATGTATACTGAGTTCAAGGATTGCATATTATCACCTCCCACTCCCAGGTACAACCTGAGATCACTTTCAGGTCCCTCAATCCTGCATACATGACTGCAAGCCATTGCCCCTACTGCCACGGGTTGGGGGCTGCAGGCGCATTATTTTTTATCCATGTGATGCCTTAGAACTGTCCAGCAGCACTGCCAGTGCATTGGTGAGATGAGAAGACCGACAAAAATGGAGCAGTCTGGTAAGTTATCTTTTCATGGGTGATGATTTCTAACTGAGATGGTGGGGGCCAGATAAACTTCACTGAAAGTGAGATGCTAAACTTAAAAAAAAAAAAAAAGTAAAATGGAAAAAGAGGTGAAATATGTTTTGGATATTTTTGGTACAAAAAAAAATCCAAAAAGTCAATTTGTCTTTCTTTATTAGGTTTGATGCAGGTCTAGGGAATATCATAAAGTAACGGAGCAGCTTTGCTCACTGTGAGTGCATCATAGTTTAAGTCTTCTGAGGTGAGGCCTTCTTCCTGCCTGGCCCACTCTACGTGGAGCCTCTTGTGTAATAAGCGTGTGAGTTGTCAGATCATAATGACATAAAAGGAAGGGAGTGCTGCTTTCAGAGGCCCGGGGAGCTAATGTGATTGCTTCGAGGAATAGGAAGTCAACAACTTTGCTTTGTGCTTTGTCTCGCAGAGCCTAGGATGCACCCTGCTTGAGCAGACACAATTCTAGAGTGAATATGCACTTTTTGACAATCATGAAAATTCGGCACAAGCACTTTTGTTAATTAGCCTCACTATTTGTGTTTAAAAACTGTGTGTGTGTGTGTGTGTGTGTGTGTGTGTGTGTTGAGAACATTTGCATGCAACAAGGCTATGCAGTAAAAACCTGGTTTGGTTTACAAACTGCCCCAAAACAAACTTCAGAGCCTAATATTTCCATAAAGGCATGCCTTATGTGCAAGACAGCCTCATATATCTGTATTTTTTTCCCTCTGACTTTGTTTTATTCTCAGAAACTAGAGGAGTTCACTCCCCAGAGCCCCTTTATGATGATGCTCCAGGTTCAGCTGTGTGTCCCCTTTGGCTCTCCTCCTAAAGCAGAGAAGCATTTGCACAGCGCACACCAGGTGTTACTTTCATATTCTCAGACATACTAGAATACATTAACACAAACACTAAATCAAAACACTGCAAAATTAATGATCATTGCCAATGTATATAGACCCAACTCCTTATGACTGCCTGCTCAGGATCTGGGAGCATCCTACCTCTGTTCTCATTGTCCCTATGACAGACAATGTGATTCTGATATTAATTGGTATTTTAGCTATTGGTTGATATTCACATAAATTATAAAGTAAAATTCATCTCACTTAGTCAGCATCATGTCAACCATTTCCTTTGGCTTGTTGGATAATGACATATCCAAAGTCCAATTTTTTGAGGTTTCATGTGCTGGCCTGCACCCAAAGAAAACTCACTCCTCTGGCTTGAGCCCTAATTTCATGCTAAAGCACATGACAACCGTTCATCATTTCCATTTCTTTTTCCTTTTTTTTTTTTTTTTCTATTATCTGGAAAGCAGTTCTCCAAAGAAAACTGGCAAAACTCTTTTGTAAAACATTGCAGACACTGGAATGTGTTTCCCTGAGATGCCATGCTGGTAAAGGATGCAGGGCTCCTAGACATTACTTAGACCACTGAGATAAAATCTGCACAAATCAAACTAGGTGTGTGCACAGCCCTGGCAGAGGCAGGCAGCCACGCTGGGCACCATGCACAGACATTAATTGCCTGTCACTTTGCTATCCTTCTGTTGGCTGTGGCCTTCCTTCATTGGGCACTATTGCAAATGTTTTGATAGAAAATATTTTTCTAATTATTCTTTCTGAATTCAGGTACAAACGAAAAGGAACGCATGGTTTTTCAAACTGTAAAGATTCTGGAAACAAAGACATGTTAAATGACCTTGACTCATTAAGTTTACAAAAGCCATAGAACTGAGTATGGTTATTGACATGAAAAAAAGAATACAAATTAAATAATCTCATTCAAATTTCTGTCAACTGTTTCCCTTTTCCCTCAAAGGGATGGCAAGTTGTTTGCTTGTTTGTGTGTGTGTGTGTGTGTGCCTGTGTGTGTGTGTTGTAATGACAACTCAAGAATGAGGACATTGTTTTTATCCATAGAAAAATACTGTGAAAAGATTTGATGTAAAGGATCCTTGGGAGATCTTTTCTGAACTTGAGATTTGGCTCTCTGTCCAGGACAAAACCAAATGACATTCCTGAGAATGTTTCTGAAAGGATACAAGCATGTTTTGAATGATAGGTGAGCAAAAGGAATGGGGAGTCCCCAAAGAAAGTAGAGTAAGATTTATTCATCAATAGGGGATAAAATTTGTTAAAATTATTTAGTTAAATCTACCCTTTAGTTCACAAAGGAAGTTGAGGAGAGAGCCTGGAAGCAGATGGTGATTTCCCACATGGAAATAGAAAGCTCTAGGTGAAAGAATAACAAATGTTTTGGTCTCACAGTCAAGGCCTCCAAATTTTTCAGAGCAATGACAATTTCATTGCCTTATATATCTGTCTGTGAATTTGGAAGTAAAAAGATGAGAGTAAAACAATGAACATACTTAAGATTTGATGTGTAACTACTAGCAAGAAAACACGTGATGGTCTGAACAGTGGGGAAATGTATGAGAAAGACAAAGCCGCGGGTGGTCACTGATAGGTGACTTGGTAAAGCTCACATATACCTGCCACCACCATCTCCAGAGTCTCTTCCTTACCCCAATATTTAAGCCCACAAAAGCTTTAGTGGTTTGTTCTTCTTCAGGGTTTGTAGGGATCCTGACACACAGAAAAGTCTGCACAAATCTATTGGAAATTGCTGCTGGTGTTTTATCCCTGTCTTATTTTCAACTTGATTCAGTCCAAAACAAAAAGGAGCCTGGTTGAACTTTCTGTGTGCTTAGCCCCATGCAAAACATAAGGTGAGACAAAGACAAGTGGGACCAACTGCTGTCCACAAGATGCTCAGAACATAGTGGGGCAAAGAAACGCCCTAAAGGAAGTGCTCAGTGTAACTCGGAGAAGAGAACAAGGTAGAACAGAGACTCTATGGCTGCCTGCAGGGGTTGGGGAGGTGGCCCAGAGTGTACCAGAGATGCAACTCAGAAGGAAGTGAAAGGTGCAGCAGGCCCAGATGAGGGACACTTTCAAAAGAGGGAAGAGCAGCAGGAAATGCATGAACTTCCGCAGCCTATAGTTTGTTTGCTGTGGATATATTTTCATGTCTATTGCAAATGAGGGTTGAGTTTAAAGAGAGAGGGAGGGCTCAAAGTGAGCCAAGCTTATAAGACAGACTAAGGAGTTTCAATACCTCTGTAGGTCAGTGATGGCACAACCA
Source organism: Tympanoctomys barrerae (assembly GCA_002564285.1). Taxonomy (NCBI): domain Eukaryota; kingdom Metazoa; phylum Chordata; class Mammalia; order Rodentia; family Octodontidae; genus Tympanoctomys; species Tympanoctomys barrerae. The sequence continues at coordinate 19,741 of NDGN011403740.1, read as the reverse complement.
TGACACACATGCCACATTGAGCACACAGAGCTCTCTCGGGGGGTGTGCAAGCTCAGTTACCCCAGCATCACTCAGTGGCCAACCATCGAACAAGAGCATGCATAGAGGCAGGGAGGGAATTTTGCCATCAATAAGTGGGGTTTGGTTGCAGTTTGTGCACTTGGTCTCTAAAGGTTCACCATCACTGCTGTAGGTGATGGAGAGCCGTGAAGATCAGCTCTGCTGTTGGAAAATGCACCCTTAGTGTCAATGCAGCATCAAAACTGGGATGGAGCAAGTTAGTAAGCATAGATGTACAGTCTGTGGTATAGTCCAGGAGGAAAGCAAAGCTCCAACCTGCAAATCATCCAAAGTCCTTCTAATGACTTTACCAGAGCAGGTAGAAGTGAATGTTCTGCCTTACATGTCATTCTGCTTTTCTTCCACAGTGCTGTAGTTCTCCAAGACCAGGCCATGTGAGCAGGCACAGGACACCTGAAAATATGGACAGAGAATGATCGTCTCTATAGTGCAAATGGCCCTGAGAGGCAAGTGGTAGGACATGGAGAGCACTAACAGCAGCTGGCATATAGCTTCTGAAGGTAACTGGGCACTCAGCAGCCCTCTGCCAGAGACTAGCACTTCAGAAGCTCAGACATACTGTTCCCCATCTTGCCACCAAACTGGCAAGACCTGAGCTCTTCAAGGCCAACTCAGCAAGTATGGTATTGTAAGCACCAGCAACTAGCTAAAATATAGCTCAAAAAGTGATTATAAGAATGTTTGGGGTTTAGGGCCAGCCAGATAGCTCAGTGGATTAAAGTGCCTGCTTATGCAGATGCAGGGACTGAGGTGCAATCCCAGGTGTGCCATGCCAGCCACTCTGAGACAGCGACCGAGACCAGGTGTGGTGGCGTGCACCTGTAATCCCAGCACTTGGAAGGCTGAAAATAGGAGAATCACTACAAGTCTGATCTGTGCAGTGAGAACCCTATAGATCCTGTACTAAATACAAAAGATTGTTTGGCAGTCTTTTGTTGTTATTGTTTGTTTGTTTGTTGCAGCATCAGAGATCAAACTCAGTATCTTGTGCTTGCCAGGCAGGCACTTATGCTGCTGAGCTATCTCCCCAGGTGCACAATTACAAGAATGTATTGGGAATTTCCTGGTAATGGGATTTTCTTTACCTCAAAACCCTACCAGCAAAGTCAAGACCTCGAATGCCATTAAAAGATTCTATTTTCCTGGTTACTTAAGGAATATTTTCCCCCCAAATAGAAGTATCTGCCATTCTTATTCAACATTTAGGATCCTAGTTAACCAATATGGCATGGATTAAGGCTTTTGGGGGGGCTTATTTTTTTGGATTTAGTATAGTACAAGGTCTTCAGGGTCTCACTACATAGATCAGACTCATAGTGATTCTCCTGTTTTCAGCTTCCCAAGTGCTGGGATTATAGGCATACTCCACCATACCCAGTCTCAATTGCTGTCTCAGTGTGCCCCAGGTGTGGGGCTGGCACAGCAGGCCAGGATCAAACTCCAACCCCTGGCTCTGCCTAAGCAGGTGCTTTAATCCGCTGAACTATCTGGTTGACCCAAGGCAAATTTTATCAATTGGTAGATCAAGAAATATTTATGGCTTGCCTTGTGAGTTTAGATGTTTTATTGGATGAAGCCACAAGTGGCTTAAACAATTATGAAAGTACGTAATCTTACATGAGAAGGAGTGGATGCAAAGTTGGTTCATTAGCAGTAGCACAGTGACATTAAGGCCACGGAATTGTACTCTTCTCACTCTACCATCAACGGCGTGTTACCTTGCGCTCTTGAGCTAGCTCTCCTCATGACACAAAGATGGTGCTGAAGAGTCAGAAATCATATCATTCTTTCCAGGAGAAATAACAATCATGTCCACTCCTAAACTAACCTCTGAAAATAAGAGGATAAAACCAATGATTGATTTAGGTGACAGTATAGCCAGTAGGCCAGGATGGGTAATCCAGCCTTGTGGATCATGTGTTATAGGATACTAAAACAAAAATCAGGGTTATTTTGAAAAAAGAAACAATGGACATAGCTGATAGATGGGCAAGTAGCAATATCTACCACTTGTCCTCTCTCAGTAGCAGGAGCAAGCCAACATGTAATTCCTATAACACACAAAGCGCTTGCCTTCTGTAAAGGAACAAGCGATTCAGGAACAAGGGATCCAATTGTAATGTCCACCAGCCTCAAAGACTAAAGCAACAGGACACCAACATCTCTCTGTAAGTGAGTTTTCATCTCACCGGTTATATATTAAGTACATTAGATGTCAGTAGAGTTGACTAAGCAATTATATGTGATATCCATTTAAGACACATGGAAATGGAATGAGCAAGTCAGATGGGAACAGATCAGTCTCATATATTTCTTCAGTATTTATAGCATGAAAAGCTTTTTTGCAGGATTTGAAAAAGGTGTGAGATACAGGCTTTGGCCCTGTTCAAGTCAGCGAGGTTGTATGATGTTTGTTTGATGGACATGAAGAACAATAGCAATTGAGAAGAAAGTGAATGATAAACAAAATAAGTCTTGCCAATTTTATTTTTTGAAGATAATTTCTGAGGAAAAAATTATGAGGATAACAATTAAAATATATATGTACATACACATATAAAATTATTTATTATTTAAATCAATAAATAGCTGAGGAGTAGCTAAGAAGGATGACAACAAAACTAAAACTAGAGGAACCAAGAATAAGGGAACAACATTGAAAATTATCCAAATCCACTTCTGGCTGGTTGGTTCAGACAAAAATGCTAAAAACAGAAAGTAGACAAGAGATATTTTCAATAAATAGTGCTGAGAAAACTATATCTCTGTATGCAGAAAAATGAAATTAGATCCTCATTTAGCACCATATAAGAACAATTCAGAATGCATGAAACACATATGTGTAAGAACTTAAACCATAAAACTACTAGAAGAAAACATAGGGGAAGTACTGTACTTTATGACTGGTTGGAGCAATGGCTTTTTGGATGTGACCTAAAAGCATGAGCAATAAAAGCAAAAATAGACAATTAAGGCTTTAAGGAACTAAAAGGGTTTTGTATGGGAATAGGAAAAAGTCAACAGAATAAAGGAGCAAACTACGAATTGGGAGAAAATAATTGCAAACTATTCATCTGATTAGGAGTTAATGCACAAAGTATTTAAGAAGCTTGACTCGATGCCAACAAAAAATCTGCTTTTAAAAATGGACAAAGGACTTAAATAAATAATTCTCAAGAGAAGCATGACTAACAAGAGTGTGCAAAAATGCTCAACCTCACTATTTTGGAAAATGCAAGTTAAAGCCACAGTGAGATGCTACCTCATGCCTGTCAGATGGTTTTTATAAAAAAAAAAAAAAAGTCAAGCAATAACCAGAATTTGCAAGGATGTGGATAAATGAAAACACTTGTACATGGGTAAAAATGTAAATTAGTGCAACCATCATGGAAAACAGTATGAAAGTTCCTTAAAAACATAAACATAGAACTACTATAAGATCCAGCAACCCCACCACTGAGTCTTTACTCAAGGAAAGTGAAGGCGGTATGTGAAAGAGGTATCTGCACTTCCGTTTCATTGCAGTACGATTCGCAATAAGCCACATATGAAATCAGCCTAAGTGGCCCTCCACAGGTGGGCAAGTTTTCAAAAGGTGATACTTACACACAGTGGATTACTATTGAGCCTTTTAAAGGAAGGAAATTCTGTCACTTGCAATAACATCAATGAACCTTGAAGATGTTATTCTAAGTAGTAACTCACACACACACACACACACACACACACAAATAAGTTATCACTTACAATAAAGTAAATTTGTGAAGTAATTAAAATGTTAAATATCTTCATTTAGCCACAACACCTGCCTACATGAAAACATTATACTGTATACCAAAAACACACACAATTTTTACTGGTCAATTTAAAAAGCAAATAAAAAAATTAATGCATAATATTAACTAGTGTCTCTGGGAAAGTTACTTATGTCAAAAATACCTCATGTACTTTAGCAGTAATTGTTGGGAAAGTAATATTGTTGGTACAATATTAATAATACTTTACACATAGCACTTATTATATATCACTAAACCAATCCTTCCCTTGGTCCTAAGAAGAAGAATGTAAAGCTGTACAACCATTATAAAAAAATAGTACAGAGGATCCTCAAAAAATTTTAAATAGAATTTTTATATTATATTATATATGATCCTGCAATCCCACCACTGGATATATACCCAAAGAAAATGAAATTAGAATATGAAAGACATCTACACTCTTGTTCATGTTGCATTGTTATTCACAGTAGCCAAGATATGGACTCAACCTCAGTGTTGAGGTGGTACGGCTGGTAGGTGACAGAGGCCATTCCTACCAAGGCATCCACATTCCCACGTCTCACATGAGAACATGTTATTTCACAAGATGGAAAAAAGGTTTGAAAGAGCACAATTATTCCAGACGATTTCTTCTCCAAATAGGAGAGGTTGATAGGAATCTGGGAGACTGTTCTTAGCACCTCTGGCAACCTGTGTGGCGCTTGGTTTGAAAATGAGGTGTTCACAGTGATGTCTGTGTGTTCCCAGAGTCCTCCATGGAGGAGGGCATCCCCACTGTCTGTAGTTCTACCAGGACCAAGAAGAGACAAAGGCTGCTCTAGATGGCCCCTGATGGGAGTTGGGAGTAAGCACCTTCAGGCCCTCCAGGATTCCATCTTTGGGGCAACCACAGCATGAAAAGCTGAAGCAATGACAAGGAACTTCAGCATGCACAACTCCAAGAGCTCAGCAGCAGGTGGAATAGAAGAGGCCAGCACTGGTTTAGCCAGGCTCAGCCACCCCCATGTGTCTTGTCACCCCCTGTTCAGTTGCCACAGGCTTCCTTTTTTTGACTTCACTTTTGCCTACTTTTGGCAGTTGCCAGATCATCCTGCATGTCAGAAAAGGACCCAAGGGAGTGCTTTCCTAGCTTCCTTTCAGATGTTCTCTGAGTGCTGGCTCTCAGAGATGGGGAGAAAACACAAAGACCTTACATTGTCTCCACCTGGACAGACATTTTGGCCTCATCCACATAAAGATTATTTCCTGTAATGAAAAGATCAGTGGATTAGGCTGCACACAAGCCTTCAGAAAAAACACTTGGGGTGACATCAGACAAATTACATAATCTGCATGAACTTTTTAATGCCTCAGTTTCTCCGCCTGTAGAATGGTAACAGAGTGCACTAAGAACAGGGTGAAATCACTTGCATGAAAGCAGTTCAAAGGGTGCAAGTTGCTGTACAAAGCAAGGGGTTATTGCTCTTTGACACATATTACAACCTTTGTGTGAAACACCCCTACCTGCAGCCAGAGCCCCAACACTGGTCCTGCCACCCACCTCTCCACACACACTAACAGGTAAGGACTGGGACAGGGATTTACTCTGCTCTGGTTGCCTTAACAAGACATCACTCCTGGGTACGGAAGGCACAGACGTCTGTTTTCTCACTGCAGAGCCCAGTCAAGGTCCTGTCGGGCTGGTTTCCGGTGGGCCCTGTCTGTCTGGCTTGCGGGGGGAGGGGGCAGCTTCTCACTGTGATCTCAGGTGGTGTTCCCTTTGTGCTCAGGCACCCCTGGGGTCTCGTCCTCTTCTAATGAGGACACTAGTTCTAGGGGACCAGGGCCCCACCCTTACAATCTCATTTAACCTTAAAGATTGCCTTACAGGTTTTATCACCAAACACAGCATGTTGGGTGTTAGACTGTCAGCATACAAATATTAGAAGGACACAATTTAGTCTATAGCAAATCATCAGAGGGAGCAGCGGGCCTGTTCTGTCTCAACAGTGAGGTGGCCTCTGCTCTATGGAATCTACTACAGTCTATACTGGAAAGCTCTAACCAAGGCCCAGGCTGGGATGCCAACTTACTCTTTCTAGTACTGGGAGATAGGTGACCACTTCATGTAAGCATTGATATGCATTAATATGCAGGAAGATGCTGGGCTTTTTATAGAATGTAGAGATCTTTTGTTATTGTCTTATGTTTACAGAAATATATCCTGAGACGATAGTGGGATGTTACCAGGTTAGCTTTAGGCCCATGCAGGGAAAGGCTAAATGAATAAGCTAAAGGTAGACTGAGAACTCATTACCCAGGAATCAAAAATGAGAACATTTGTGTAAAGCAGCACCTTTATCTCATCCAAATAGGCTCACTAATGCAGGGTATGGACTGCAAAGAGATGAGTAGGGTAGGGCTTGTGTGTTAGCTGCTTGGCTGTGTAAGTGAACAGCCCAGATTTCAGAGGGTAAATGGTGGTGAGCAATGAAGATCAGCATTACAAGAGCAAGAGCAAAAATATTCAAATGTTGATGCTTATATGGTCATTTGTCTCCCCAAGCTGACATGGTGTGGGCCATGTAGGGCTTATGCTCTCAATGCTAGACCTAGGGGCACAGGCTAGGCAAGATGATGAGGAAGAGCAGAGAGCAGGGATTACGGGGAGTATCTCTCTACTCCACGTGAGGATGAGTTGATACTGGTAGAGATAGGCTGGAGGTAGACTCCAATAGGCCTATATACTCTAGGATAGGACAGCCTGAGCTGCCTAATCAAGGCATAAAGTAATCAGGTAGTTCACTATGTGGAACCAAGGATGAGGGCCATGGTAGAGCACTTGCCTACCATGTTTGAGGCCCTGTATTCTCCAGAACTGAAAAAACAAACAATCAAAGAAACAAAGCCCAAGATTTGTTGTAGCCAAATATAGATCCAAGATTTCAGGGCTCTTCTCTTCCTTAGAACAGGAGTCAGAATCTGTTCTAATCTTTGCCTTTCTACCAGACCAAAGCAGTTATTGCCTTTCCCCCAAGGATGTAGCTATCCTGCCTACATCCTTATAGGATCCTTATAGGATCCAGGCTAAGAATGCCCTTGATCCTCACTGAGGCTTTAAGGAAGGCACTCACCTCTTCACGTGAGCAGCAGATGAACAAATCCCAAAGCTCAGGGGAGGAGCAGTTCCAGGAGCAAAGCAGCTTTCATGCCAAGGACAACCCAAGACACACCACTGTGGGTAATCTCCCCGGCCACAGCTCTGTCACCAAAGGAGACAGCCTGAGTTTACAATGACTTAATTAAAATCTGGCACTCTAGCCAAGGGGACAGGTGGGAGGCATGTTTGGAAGTTGGCTGTGGGAGTTGGCTGTGGTGTACGCAGAGAATAAGCGTACACCCCCAGTTTGCTAGAGGATTCCAGACATGCAGGCAGGAAGGCTGGACCTTGAGTTAAGCTCATAGCTGCAAACCCGAAGAATCTCCATTACGGTCTCCTACTCACAATGTCTGAATGAATTCTGATTTATTTCAAGAACACATTTTTCCCCCAGCCCTGAAATAAGTGTGAACCGAACTGTGAAAAACAGATCTTGACCATATTGTTGTCACTACCAATTCACAGCAACAATCTTCAGTTTTGAATTATCACCCTCTCTTTCTTTTTTACATTGAAGGATTTGGAGATTTGAAAAAATCTCCAGCCAAGATGACTCAAAAGATTTCTGTGTTTGAAATCTCGATCGTTCTCATCTCAGCCTGCAGACTCGTGGTGCACGGCAGTCTCCCACGAACGGTGCTCACTGGGATGTGGCTAATGAGAGGAGGTCTTCCCTCTGGGCTTCCAGAGAGGTCTCCACAGCATCACTGTGCCCTATATAATGAGATAAAACTACCTGGGGAATTCCAGTCCTGCCGAACCTCGAGCACGAGCCAAGCTTGCTCTTTCCCATCATGTTCTAAGTCAATCTGAATGCATTACAAACCACAGAGTTGCAAATTGTATTTGATTATTTATAACCATAAAATAAATGGAATAATATAGGTCTTGTGAATTTTTTTGTGTGTGTGTGTGTGACGGATAAAGCAAGGAACAGAAAATTCCCTAGTGGAGCTAAATGATTAATGTATGATGAATTCGTAACATTCTTATATTTGACAACTTTTCCTGAAGGAGTTGAAAGCTGTTTCCAGGGCATGGTACCTATAGTTTCCCACAACTTTTAAGTTTTCTAGCCCTGAGCTCTTACATAAACCACAGGAGTTCAGAGAAATACATAAAATTTTGAAGAAGAATACATATTCCTTTTCCTCCAGGTAACTCATCTCATGGCAAAGGCTACCAAATAGCATCCTATCACTTGCTTCTAACTTGGTATAAAGGCAAAAGTAATATGCCTATGCATTTATTTCTAAAATCATGTTATGAGAATACTTTGAGATGAAAGGAGTCTTATGAGTTGCTATCTGTCATTGGCTTCCCATGATTAAAGGTAGGGTACCTATGCGACCTGGGCCAGCCACATCAAAGACTTCATTAGGCAGCAGGTGCCTGATGACAGTGATGTTCTGAAGTTGATATGCTTTTTCTTGATTAAAGTCCAGAGTCCTAGCAAGATCATATTATGGGAACAGCAATGTTCTTCTCCAACATTTCCTCCCTTTGGGGATATCTCTCCTTTGCGATGCTTCTCACCTGGACAACATAACTGCTTTTGTTATGCTGGTTATTGATATTATCAGTGTCCAGCTCAGGTTAATTACCTATTTGGCATTGTGCTGAATTTCTACTACTGTTTATCTCATTTAATGGTGACATTGAGACTGGGAAATGGGATTGGATGATTAGGGGGTGATTGGACACCCAGAGAAAGGATGATGCCCAGCCAGGGTCCTAGATGGGAATGGCGCGATGGGGTGCCTCACTGTGTTACTATTTCCTGCGTCTACTTCAGACCACTCTGGCCCAGATATGGATTCAAGTTCAAGGCCTCAAAGGACTCCCTTATCTGAAAGGAGGCATGCAGGAGATCCACTGAGCTGGGAAATAGCAGCTGCTATGGAAGGAAAATCTAAGGGGAAAAATGGACTGATTTCCTTCTTTCTGATCCTAAATCTCAGAATCCTCACAAAGCAGTTGACATGAGCCCAAGCCCCATCCTGAAACATTCACAGTCCTGTTCTACTTCCCTGAGGGTTCCAATTGCCATGATCTTATGCTTTATCAGAGGGGAAAGGGAAGCAGTAAACATGAGTCACTTTCAGCCCTGCAATCCAGGACCCTGTCCAGAACACCTGCATTTCCACAGATGGACATAGGAGCTGGGAATAATTGCTTCCGCCACAGACGTGAAGGCTGTGAGCCACCGGTATTTCCCTCTAACATGCACACATGTTATACATGGGCCGCTGGGGGCTGTTCCCCCCAAAAATCTGTTCTTCCAAACACACAGGTACAGCACACCTTTTTCCCTGCACCAGGTTAAGGACACCACTGCTCCTTCCTTGAGAAGACAATGTCAGAAAGTTAGATCCTTCTGAAGCCTAGAATTAGTAAGTAGATGCTGCTGGGTCTCCCCGTAGAGTTGTGCAGCTTGAACTCAGACAGCAGGCTGATGGGAAGCTGCTGCTGAAACAAGCATGTGTATTGAAGAACACGCCTATGTCTACAGCACTTTCCCAGGTGTAGCAAGACTCCAAGGCATCCCAACCAGATGTGCATCAGTGCTGGTGCAGCTGTGCCTTCGTGGTTTATGGCGTGCGCTCACATTGGACTCTAGTACACTGTCCACATTTTAATACCTTGTCATGGACCTTATTTTTCAGAGTCAGGCAAGATTAGGCAACTCATGCCTAATGCAAAATTAAATTGCTAGGTATTGAAACACTTGAGCATTTTCCTGGACTGATGTTTTGTACAGCAGGAAGACAAAAAGGTACACAAAAGCAGCCAGGACTGGCAGGATGCTGATGTCTCAGAAATTTAGTGTTTTTCTCCCTTCTTTTATTGCTAACTTTCAGAAGTAATTAGGGCACTCATTTCTAAGCTAATGCCTTCTAATGGTCACTTAATTCTGGACAAACTGCAGAGTAGAATGCTTTTGAAACTAGAATTAATTGTTTAAAAGACATTATTGGGATTAGTCTGGTAAATGTAGAGAGAGAAAAAAGATCTTTTACTGAGACATTAAAAATAATGAAGTTCCCTCCAGTCCCAGATCTAATACATTTTGTGGGTTTCTTTTTCTCTCTTTTTTTTTTTTCTTGAATATAATTGGCCAAGGAATAAAGCAGGACCCAAGACCTTTCCACCTGTTTATGGGAACGCAGTGATGTTTCTTACCATCAGATCAGATTAGTCTGACTCAGATGAGGAAAACACAGATCCAGGACATGCCATGCTGTGAGTGTTTTTCTCTTGTCTGTCTCATTTTGAAAAACATCCCTATAATCACTGCTACGCTTAGAGTTCTCCAAACAACTAGTACAAGGTACAAAGGGAATATATTTAAGACCACTAAAGCTCTTGGTCTATTGAGAAACAAAGACATAAAAATAGCAGAGACAGAGGAAATGGTGTCACAGAAATACAGACAGAATTCCACAAGTGTCAATAAAGTAAAGGACTTCGAGATGGAGAAAAGCTGGGGAGGCTTCACACCTTTCAAAGCATGGTTACAACCCCAGCTGAAGAAAGCGGAGAAGGGAGGGGTAACCAGCAACACTGAGCAACAGCCAGAAGGCACGAGGAGGGGATCACGTAGTATAAGGCTGTGGGAGTAGAAGAGAGGTGGTTTTACAGGCTATGAGAGCAGACTGTGGCATTGTCAGGGAAAATTTCAAATACTGCATGAAGAGTTAGGACACGGGAGTGGAGATAATTGTCACAAAGTATTAAGAGCTTTGAGGAGGAAGCCACCATCAACAAAAAGGGATTTCAGGGCCGAGGAGATGGCTCAGTAGAATAAGTGCTTCCCTGGAAAGCACAAGGGCCTGGGTTCAATCCCCAGTTCCGCCAAAAAAAAAAAAAAAGGAGGGGGAAGAATTTAAGGCCTTTCGAGTTTTCCTCAAAACATTTTCTTCTTCACCATGGAAAAAAATAAAGCAGCCAAAATTGAAACTCTTCGAAGAGAAAGCAAGATTCAGGAAAACAAACAGGTAAAAAAGCAGAGTTGGTGTTATCAGTAGTATGTATATCTACTTTGCCCTCCTGATTGGAGCCAGCTCATTCTCTTCATCTACTTTCTCATCTTCAATTTACTGCTAAATGTTGATATTTGCAGCTCTTCAACATCATTACACTACGTAAATGTCATTTCAAAATTGAATCACCAAACTGGCCTTCTATCCTGAGACTTCACCCCAAAGTTTCCCAAGCTTGCTTGACAATGACGATGGATGGTCATATTGACACTTAAACTCCTCATCATAACATTGAGCTCATGTCCCACTGGAGCTCTGGTTTCCTTCAGTGTTCTCATGACTTCCTGTTACCTCCCTCTCTCAAATCGCTTAGACTACCACAGTCACATTAGTTGATACTTTCTAATAATTCGGCAACATACTATAAATCATCAAATCCAGTTTTGGATCCTTCCATCATGTCTACCCACCCCTTCACTTCAAGGCCTCCTACTCCTCTTCTCCTACCTGTCAGATCCAGCTCCTAATTGGTTCCCTTGTCTCTAGCCTCCCCCTTCTCTCACCAACATCCTTCTCTCACCAACAACACAAACCAGGTGCTTTAGATTCATTCAAAGAAATCTTTACTGCTTTCCAACTGACTACACAATGAAGTCAACAAACCAAGTGGCAGGTGAAGCCTTGAATGACTTGGCCAGAGCCTCCAAGCAGTTGCCCCATGTCTTCTTGTCCCTCCTTTCTCAAGCTCTTCCTTTAATTCTGAGGCTTGCCTCCACCTTTTTTCTTCTATAGGTTTGCCTGTTGAAATCCTGCCAGTTTCTCAGGCCCCAGCTCATAGATCGCCTACTCCACAAAACCTTTCTGTTTTCCACATCCCAGCTGAATAAATACCTACTCCCTCTTTGCAAACACATAGTTCTTCAAATGTCTTATTTCTATCATTTATTATTTTTATGTGGTTTTCTCCTTCTTATAAAGTTTTTGAGGCCAGGACTCACTTTACGTTCCTCATTGTATTCCCTAATATCTAGCATGACAGTACTGTTGACTGTCCTTTCTTGAAATGTGTTGAATCAAAAGTGTTTTTTATTTAATAATTTTTTGGACTTGGAGAATGACATTTAGATACAGGGATTAAATCTAAACATAAAATTCATTTGTGTTTCATATGCTTCTTGTACACACAACAAGAATTTTATATTTTTAGACTGCCTATATTTTAACTACAACCACCCAATACCTGATGTTAGATGTGGGATTTTCTACTTGTGCCATCATGTTAGTACTTGAACAGTTTTGAATGTTTGTGTTTGAGAGGCTCAACCTGAAGTGGACTTTGAAAGAATGAATATAGATTTGGTTTATTTTTGTTTGTTTCCAGGTATTAAATTTTCTGGACTTGTAAGTTTCCTAATGGAGAATCAGATCATTCTAATAATAGGAGATATGCATCCTTTGTTTGTGATTTAAGTCATAAGTCACCATCATTAATCAAATATATATGTTCTCTTAATCATCAATCAAATGTGTGTGTGTATGTCTGTGTGTCTGTCTGTGTGTCTGTGTGTGTTCTTTCCTATCCATTATATCCTTTGAACCTAGGACTGCTCTAGATACTATAGATACAGAGATAAGAACCTTACGTACATCTAGTTTGTCTTATATGGAAAAACTGGTTGTTTAAAATTAATAAAATAAAATTTAAATAGCAATTTGCATACTGAGAAAAAGATAAAATAAAATAGACAGTTACAGGCTGGGGAGATAGCTTGGCCATCTAAGCACCTGCCTGGCAAGTACAAGGACCAAAGTTCAATCCCTGGTACTATGTGGCTATGAAAGCCTTCTAAGGAAGTGACATTTGAGCTGATACAGAATTTGCTCTTTTATTTTTCCTTCATTCTTTTTTCTTTCTTTCTATTTTTTCTTTTCTCCTCCTCCTCTTCTCTTTACCCCTCCCCCATCTCTAAATGAGTACCTGGGTCACCAGCAATGTTGTGTGTTAGATTACAGTGCAACTCTATTCTTTAAACCTGCCACCAGGTTACTCCTGTCTACCCATAGCCCTACTTCCAGGGTACAATGCTATAACAGGTTTTAAGATTGATTACTGCTACAGGTCAAACTCTTAGGGGGTACTAACCAGACAGACTTCACTGAGTTGAAGTTCAAGTAGTTTAAGCTATACTCTTCCCCTCTACCTTCCAGGGCAAACCCTTTGAGTATTAGTCCATGAAGGAACCCTGAAATAGATGAGCAACAGACTCACTAACATTCATAAAGATGCTCAACTCAACAAGCTAAAACTTGGATGGATTTCTGTCTTTGGATCCTTTTGGTGAGCATTCATCCGAGAAACAAACACTTCACTCTGAGCCCATAGCAAAGGTCTTCCCACTTGCTTGTCCTCAAGTCTCATTATCAGTAATCTATTAATGACTTTCCTTCCAGCTGTCCAACTACAGAGCAATACCACTACCTACTGTACATAATTTGGTTACATTCTTACCTCAGGTTCTCACTCCTCCCTGACAGTGCAATTCTGAGCCAGTCTACACAAAGTTATCTCAGAGAAAGTTAACCTTTTCCTATTCCACTCAGGATGACCTGAGCTAAGTGCAGCTATACCAGTACAGCGGTCCATTTGCAGTGAAAAAACACACTGCAAAAATCATGCATAACCATCAGCACGCCCGTCTTTGTAATTGTTCCTCTGTAGCCACCTTCTCAAAGGAACCCCCTACACAGTCACAAGATGAATTAAAGAGGGGAGTGACTGTGATCCGCTAAGAAGAGCTCCACTGGGGATGTGAGCCACATGCTTATGTATGTAACTGGTCTGTGCTTTCACAACCTGCTTGGGCACATGCACCCTATTTTCATAAGACACAGTCATGTTGAGCCTGCCTGGTTTTATGACAGTGCCATGATAATTCTCATTTTATCAAGAGCAACACAAATGACATAGTCACTGGATGTTTGTGGTTGCATATTGAATCTATACCACAGCCCAGGACTTTAAAAGGCTGCTTCTTAAAAAAAGGATAAATCTGCTGAAAAAATTATGGATGGCTCTAAAATTCTGATAATTTTTTATCAGGAGTTGCCAGAGTGAGTTTCACCTAGCATTCTTACCTTCCAAGAAATCTGAAACACCAGAAACCTTTAGCAGCCTGAGGACTGAACCATGGAATGGTTGTTCCAAGGTTGTGCTAACCATCTCCTGCTCTAGGATTTACGTGGGTCCCAGTGTGCCTTGGGAGTGTGTTAGCCTAGTGCATGCAAATATCATTTATGTTGCCTCCAAAATCTGAAGAGACTTTTCTTGGTGTTTTATCAAAGGTGTTTAAAGTATATCTGTCCCTGTGTTTCCAAACTTGTTGTAGAATCTGCTACTTTCCCAGAAGCAAAACACTGATGTGTAGTGAAGTAACAGAGTCCTTTGTGGGATGGAGAGAAGACCAACATTTCTGGACCATACTGTGGCCTACATAGAACTAAAGCAATAGGTCCAAGGCAAATTTTTGAAGAGGTACTACAGTCTCTTTCAGGTGAATACAAATTAATTTTGTTTTGTTTGCTTAATAAGACTAAGAAAATTGTTTCTCTTATATAATATATACTAGGCACCAGGGATGCATTAATTTGCTTCAGTAAGGAAAGTACACCTGAAGCAGCAACAAAGATGGAAGTCACCATTTGATTAATCTAAAGAAAATAATCTACTTTTATCCAACACCGACTAATGAGTCACAGTGGCCTGAACCATGAAGTCTTCATATCCCTAATGATGTCAGAGTGCTTCGATAATGCTGCTTCAGTAAATAGAATAATATTCAGTGGCATCCCATGGTCTTCCTTCACAGACTGGGAGTCTCTGTGCATGAATTCCATCAGTTGGTACCTGTTTTAACTCTATGGGTGTAGACTGGAGAAAAAACAATGGGCCCCACCAGCTCGTAACAAAGCAGCCCGGAGACAAAGCTCAATCTATGACTGTTCCACTGCTTTTCATCTTCCTTCGGTGGCTTTGTCATTTCCTTCAGTACCAGAAACTAATGTTAGATAAACCCACATCTACTGATTCATGGAATTGCTGGACACTTCATTTGTCTCAATGCAATTACTCTGAGGCGCATTCTTAGGATTCTTTCAAGAAAACTAGAAGGCCTCTACAGTGGCTATTTGTGATCTTACTGCACAGCCCTCGCATTCTCTTTCCCTTTCACCTAAAGGGCTACAGAGACTCTGGGACAGAAAGAGGACCTTTCCCTCCCTATATGACTCGATCCAGACCCCCTTCATGAGGGCTTGAAGGGGTATTTTTCTACCTGGTTTGTTTACATTCTTTATTGTAGAGTGGGGTCCTAAATGGCTTCTCTTCTCTCTGTCTCTCTCTCCCCAGCTCTGTTGCTCAGGCTTAGCATCAGTCAACAGTTAACTGCTGTCCCTGTTTCATCACTTGTCCTGCATCCCTGCATGTGGAACCACTCTGCTCCCCGGGCAGGGCCTGCAGCCTGTCGTGGTCACTTGTGCACTCTGCCTCTGGCAATTAATGCTCGCTGCTGCTTCATCTCTGCCACCCATAACCCTTTCAGCCTTGTGCAAATGAGGGGCCATATTTTAATAGGGCTCATAGAAAACAGATACTAAGAGGTTTTATAAAGAAATATGCTGCCTTTTTTCGTCAACACATTTCTCAAGATGCCAAGACCTTCTAGGTCCTAGAGAAGGAGAAAGAAGGGACAGATTATAAGGACAAATTTACCCCAGCACTTCTAGCTTTGAAGAACTGAATCTTTTACTTGTGTATTACCCAAGTATATCCTGGCTTCATTGACTTCACGTAGTTGACCAATGAATGTGAGTTCTGTCATACAATAGACAAAGCACGTAGTGCGCTGCAGGTGCTGAAGCAAAATTTATGAAGGAGGTACGGTTCCCTCCCACTTAGTCTCCTACAATGTGAATTCTCATCCAAAAGGGAGATAGTTCACCTTCTAGAAGCTAAATGTGGCAAGTACAAACCATGCTATTTTTTATCTTAAGCTAATTGTAACATAAAGATATTGGAGCACATTAAACAGGGATGGAGGGAAAGGAGATATCTGCTAGAAAGTGGATTATTGAGAAATGGAAACTGAATCAAAACAGGAAGCTACATAAGGGGAGGTGGCAGGTGACATGGCCTATCCTAGGGAGATATCCACTGAGATGGTGGAAGGGGGTCATCCTAGAATCCTATTGGTCATGGAGCAAGCTGGATCTAGGCAAGAGGGAGAAGGACCCAGAATAAGATCTAGGTTTTTGGCTTGGTGCCAGTTAATCAAGGCGAAGAAAATTTGTACATTATGGAAAATGAAATAAGCATTCTGAGTCTGCTTTGACACTTCCACCAAATTTGTTAACCTCAATAGAAATGTGAACAAGTAGCAGAAGATGCCCAACACTAAAGTAATGGTCATGTAATCTTAGAGATACAAGAGAGGGTTAGGCTATGCCTTTTAGGAGAAGCCTTAGAAAAGACTTGGGATTGAGGGGAGAATAAGTAGGATTTTAACTGAGAAGGCTAGAGGATAAATACCCAGAGGCAAGCAGAAAGGATAGCAAGTTGTTCACGACACAGCTCTGTAGGGTGACATCCGCATCAACCATGTATAAGTGCAGTCTTTGATGTGGGGAATGCCAGGCACAGTGTTGGGATGGTAAATAAACCAAAATAGTAAAATCAAAGAATAAGGTACAAAAATAAGAAGATAAATTATTCTAGGATGTGGTTACTGCAGGGTTCAATTTTAGCTATATTTGAATAATTTTAACTCCGTACAGTGGAAACGTGGGAAATGTTAGCAGGCATTCTAAATTTCCCAAATCCCCTGTTACTGAATTATCAAATATTGGTGCATCCCAGCTCAGCAGCAGAGGAGCTATAATGTTTTTATGAGAAGTTTTGCTTTTATCTGTTAAGGTGAGGCAAATGAATCCTCCAGTCCTTGTTCCAAGAAGGCACTTTAACTGCTGAGACTAGACTTAGTTTCATCAATAAATGAGCTGTAAACATTGATTTCTGCTCATTGAAAGGCACTTCATTCACAAATACACTCTGCCACACGAAGACTATTTCAGTCCTCAGCCCAGACTATTCCAAGCAGAGCCCTTTCGTGGCAGGCACATCCTTAGGAATACTGATGGAACTGTCAACGATGCCACACCTACTTTCCCATGAAGACACACGCAGTCCCTTAAATCTGAATTCTGGTCACAGATTCATTCTCAGAAATAATGCTTTTGTATATGGGAAGTATTTTATTCCTGTCCTGGCCCCCTAGTGACCTATTTGGGAAGGGAAAAATGCCAATTACCGAAGGATGGCTTGAGGCTGCCTCCGTGTCTTAATACTCCACATGGTACATGGGCAAGAGGGCATTGACCATTCCGGTGCCATTTTCAGTGAAGAAAATGTCCTTGGCCAGAGTAACTTTGGTCATGTTCTTAGAAATTGGGAAAAATATAAAACAATGCTTTAGAAAAATGATATTGTGTGTCCAAAAATCTCTTCTGTGCTTGACAGAGAAGCAATTCCAATAAATCAACAAGTTAGCCCAGGTTGGAAGGCCTCTAAAATGGACATGCTTGGTAGACAATATGTACATGTTCTATCTTTTTAAAAAATTATTTATTTATGTATTTGGTACAGGGTCTCACTATGTAGCTTGGACTCATAGTGATCCTCTTGCCTTTGCCTCCCCAGCTCTGGGATTTCAGGCATGTACCAAAAGCCCTGGTTTAGGGCTAGCACAGCACACCTGGGTTTCTTGGGCCAGCGTGGGGATGGAACTTGGGACCTTGTGCTAGCCAGGTAGGCACTTAGACCACTGAGCTATCTCCTCAGCCCTCTACATTCCATTTTATCTGTCTGTCTCTTCTATTTCACTCTGAGATTTGCAGAGGGAGTATAACAATATATAAGAAGAACAAATTTTAGGAGATATCTGGAATCAATATATGGTGAAAGAAATGTAATTATGGATGGTATTCTGAAGGTCCCTGACAAGAAATGTTTACAGCACCGAGTAAAGAGTGCTAGTGCTGTTTTACTTGGACAAATGACTGGACTCAGCAAAGTCTCTCTCACCATCCCAACCCATGCTGGTTAATTATCCCCCTACCAGGCAATGTGAGCATCTCCTCTGCTCTTTCCCCACACGGAAAGTGTTTCCTACTGCTGCATGGTAGGCTCCATATAGCTTTTGTGGCATCTGCTAGCATTTCCACTTAAAATAAAAAATATTGTTTTAATTTCCAACCATATCTGGTCCTGTTTGGAGATGTAAGCTGTTTTGCAATGTCTTGTCCTTGAAGATTATAATTTATTAAGGTTCCATGTGAAAACATTTTGCTTTGGAAAAATTCTTTCCCTACAGAAACCCAGCAGGGGAAGGGAGCTACAGGATGGCGTTAGACAATGCAAGACGCTTTTTCTAGTCTTTACTTTTTACTTCTTGTCCAGTTGCAGTAAGAATAAGATAACAGGTTTTGTTCTTCAGAAAATAAGAAGCAAATAAAATGTTGATTATTCCCTTTAGATAATGGGTGGTCAGCAATTACGTAAAAACGGTACAAACATCAAGAAGATCCAAAGGATTCTACAGAGCAGCTGTACAATGACAATCATATGCTCTGGCCCAGGGGTTAAGCTGGTACACTGAGACTCATCAGTGTAGTTCATCTTCCCAGAAAATAGCTGTGTCCGAACTGATTATTACCGACCCTAGCAGATAGCACTGGGTTCAGAGTTTATTTTCCACACCTCCAGCTATTTTTAGAATAATACTCTGGTCAGAGAAGCATTCACCCAGTCAGACCTAAATATACACACAGGAAACTTAAACAAGTGTGTTGATAACATGGATTTGAAAGCAAAGGAAAAGAATGAAAAAATTAGAAAAGGAAAAAAAAAAAGAATTGAAAAAAAAATGTTCCATTTCATTGCAGCACCACGTTAGAGATGGAGAGGCCCTACATGCTTTAATGCTGCTCAGCACGCTGGGACACAGAAAAGTGTAGTGATGACTTTGCCCAGGCACCTGCCAGCCTCCATATGTGCCCCCCTCGTTCTGATACATCTCCACAGGCTTCAGATAACACATGTGACACGTGTGTGTGTGTGTGTGTGTGTGTGTGTGTGTAACCACACCTCTCTTTTGTATTACAAAATACATGTGTGGGTCCAAATCAAAAGAAGCTTCTTTTCCTATGAGTTAATTAATTTTGANCCTTTCACTCAGTGATGCCTGCAGAGATGTTGTTTTATATGGTGTAAAAGAGTAGTAAACAAGATATATGAAGGCACTGAAGAAGGAAGGTCATCTCTGTAGATTTATCTTGACCTAAGAAAGGATAAAGCGAACTGAAATAATCTCTAAAATAGCTGGTATGATAAACAGTAGAGAAAATAATGCTCATGCTTAATACTAGTAATACCTTAGGCCTGTGTAGTAATTTAGTGTCTAAAAGATTCCAGGTGCTTCTTTGAATGACAATCTTATCCACAGAATCATGGTCATCAAAGGTTACAAAAGCAAAGCCTCTCTTTTTCCACTGCCTCGGTCAGTCATAATTTCAATCACTTCGATTTTTCCATATTTTTCAAAATAATCTCATAGGTGATGTTCTTCAGTATCTTCTTTAATGCAACCAACAAAGATCTTCTTCACCATTAAGTGGGCACCTGGTCTTTGAGAATCTTCTCTTGAGAC
>NDGN011403736.1:0-11139 GCA_002564285.1 Tympanoctomys barrerae | reverse complement strand
CTGTGCTTTGCCAAGCTTGTTCTAAGTAGGTGCTTTAGACCACTGAGCCATTTCACCAGCCCCATCGCTCAAGTTCTTGAGAGGCCCTCTAGTCTAATCTTATTCTCTGAATTATGAAATAGGAGCAGAAGAGAGTGTGCCTTGCTTAAGTGCCCTTCAATAGCCTGGCCCCCTGCCTCCATTGGTCTCTGTTATGGTGTGTGTCTAGTTGTCCCCCCAAAGCCTCATGTGGTCATGGGGTGGACTTCTAGAGTTTGTGATTGTCTCATGGTCCACTGGGATTGTGGGTGTGAGTGCTGCCAGGATTATGGGTATGAGCACTACACCCAGCCTTGGCCAGATCATCTGAATGCAATTTAAGGGAGACTTGCTCTCTGTAGCCATTGTTGCTGCCGCTCCCCTTTGCTCTCTGCTTTTTGTCACTGCCATGAAAGGTTGCTCTCTACCGTGTGCTACTTTGCCTTGGAATGAAACCTCCAGTAACTGTAAGCTAAATAAACCTTTCCTTCCTTCATTTTGGGTGTTGGGTGTTTGTCCCAACAATGAGAAAAGAGTACCTGAGACAGGCTGCAAGGCCACAGTTTTGGGTTTGTTTTTTTGTATTTCAGGGAAAGGTCTATAGGATGTTCAGGGTCTCACATCTAGATCAGACTCTAGTGATCCGCCTGTTTACAGCTTCCCAAGAGCTGGGATTACAGGGGTGCGCCACCACGCCCAGTCTCAATTGCCATCTCAGCACACCCTGGGGGCAGAGCTGGTACAGTAGGCCCAAGGATTGAATCCCCAGGCCCTGTACCTGCTTGCAGGCGCTTTAAGGGCCACAGTTTTGTAATTCAGGATTTTCCTGATTTAAAATAACATGGCGTGTCCGTTATGTAGTAGCACCACTAGGGTGTAGAGGTCAAGTCAAGTTTGCCGCCAAAGGGTTATAAAAAACACTCTCGCAGTTGTTGGAGACGGAGGAATTTAGGAACTGCAGGTAGTGATTATTGTGTGAACTTTTCAGCTTAGATTCCTCATCTGTGAACAAGCAGAGAGGAGTCCAAATAAACAGAGCTCAGCTTCCCAACCTGTGTGTAGAGGAAAGTGTTTTAGAAATCGATGTAATTGTGTGTGTGGCTACAAAAATAGTAAGTGGTGTGGTTTTCTTGGAACTAACAATATGTATTATTAGTGCCAAATGGATGCGGCCACTGAGCTATCTATCCTGTGAGAGCTGGGGGGCACTTACACCCCACTCAGATGTCCAGGTGTGGGGAGTAGGCGACCCACCTGTGGGTTCACTGTCTCACCTCTGTGTGCATTGCCAGTGTGCTGGGTTGATTCTCCACATTTTGTTCTTAATTCCTTTTTCAGAGTGTTCCCTTAGAGAGTGATTCTGGCGTTTGGATGGGCTCTTCCTCTTCAGAACTTGCTGAAGTAAAAGGTCTTCAAGTTGGGTTGACCTCTCTCCAAAGATCTCAAGCCAAAGTTTCACAACCAATACACAGACTTGACACGGAAGCCATGTTTTAGACTGAGATTTAGTCCACACTTGGACTATCTCCTGTTCTATTTCAGCAGTGTCTTCTCCCCTATATTCATGAGAAATTGGACCATGTCCTTTCTTCCTTGAAAATGGCATCATAATTGTGACACAGACTCCATTTTGTCTTGTAATCAGTGAAGAAATTGAAAATCTCTTTTAATGCTGAGAGTAATCCTGGTGAATAGTAGGAGACACCGCTCTCTGAGAGGAGAGTCTCACAAGGTTGCTTGAGACCGTGATGCTTGACTTCTTTCCAAGAGGCAGAATGGCATTGGGATATCTGTGCATATGGGGACAGCGGGCAGGGTAGGGGTGCCAGCCCATTGCTGTCCTCGTCTCTGGCACTGTAACAGTCTGTGCTGAGCCAGGCAGCACCCCCACATCCCCAGCCGCTCTTGTCACAGCTTCTTCCTCAGTCTGCCATGGATGTCGTGCTGGAGCAGCCAGCACAGTCTGGTTCCAAGAGGCTGCTGCCTGGGGCTTCCAGTAGTAGAGCTGCATGTTTCTCACGGTGGAAATTTCTCCTGGATGCTTCCGGTTCCAGGAAGCCAAAGCCGCCTCTGGAAGAGCTGAAGAGTGGGAGCTAGAAGCTCAGATGTGAGTGCTGTGCTTGGAAGAAGCTGGGGCAGTGCCGGCCAGGCCCCGCTGTGGTCCCTACGCCCCGGCTGTCCTGGCCTCAAGTCACGCTGTGCTCTGCCTTGTCTAAACTCCTAAAGCTTTGCGCTCAGAAATCAACTAATTGTCCTTTTCCACTATGAGGAAAATCACTTTACTTCATAATTATGTTAGGTGTCCAATAAATCCCTACTGTATGTCTCCAGGTGACAGAAACCCAGAGTTGCCTGTAGGTGTGGGAGGACGTAGGGGTTCGCTGATCCTCCCATGTCTGGTCCTGTGGCTCCTGCTCCCTGGAGGGCCCCGCCAGAGCGGAGTCAGCCACCGGGGAGAAGCCCAGGCCCTCCCAGCCTGGCCCTGGCTGAGCCTCCACAGCCATAGCGCCCAGCTCGCTGCTCATATGCATTGTCTCCTGTCCCCTGCCCTTTCCTGTCTGGGCCTTTCAGCGCTGCTGTCTTCCAACTGCCTCTTAGGAGAGAGGGAAGTAAAAGTTTGGAGAAGGGAAAAGTCATCAGGGTCCTTGAGGTTTCTAGTTACCAAAGATCGGTTTCACAATGTTCCTTTTCAAAATGAAAACAATTGTAAAAGGTTTTATGGATTTACCCATTGGAGCGATAACAGTAAATCTTTATCTTACTAAAAAGTTCCACAAATCACTAAGCACCCCTTCCTTACTCCCTATAAATGACCACAGTGGGGTCATTTCACACATGAAACCTTAGGCGCATCTGTAATCTACTCCAGGATGTCTATATCCATGGTTACTCTCCTCCTGTGAGGTGTACTAATCTTTTCCAGTGACACGGGGTTTCTTCTGAGGAGAAGCTGTTTTATGAATGTGAAGGAGTATTTCTGAAATCAAGTAGATGCACTTTAAAATGGAACTCTTGAACGGTGCTTATATTATTTTTCAAATCCTGAAAGGAGGAAGACATTCTTTCAAGCTGCCTCTGGAATACTGTAAATTCTTATTCACTGTTCTTGTCAGCTTTGTTTCTTTTCTCTAAGAACTGAATTTGTAGGGCTTATCTGTAGGTCCTTGGTTGTGCAAATAAGCCACAAAGGTAAGTGTCTTTCCCCTTACCTTCTGCTAACTGGTGATGTCCTTGCTTTATTATTTTTATGTGGAAGCCAGAGTATTTCTATTTTTTCAAAGTTTTCACATAGTATTTGAAATAACAGTCCAAAGTAAATACTGACTTGTTTTATTTGATTTTATTTTGTAAAGAAATTGTTATTGTACAATTTAGAAAGTAGATTGCCCAGCCACACTGTGGTTGGAACAGGTGCTGAAGGTAACATCAGCGAGCTTGTTCTTCACAGCGGGCCCGCGTGTTTGTACCTGGGATGCCCTGGCCCTGGCCCGTGCTGTGTGTGGCCCTTTGCACACACCTGGGCCTTCAGATTTTAGGCAAGCGGTGCTGTGCATGTGAAGAGGACCGCACAGCTCCGGCGGAGGCCAGCAGCGCTGAGGGAGCGATGTGCTCTCACAGTAACGCAGAGGGCTGTGGGATGCGCTCCGCGGGGTGGGAGGGCTTTCTCCACTGTCTGTCATTGTCTCTCCCTGTCCTCATGCTGGCCTAGAGACCTGCCCTTCTTTTGGGGGCAGACACCGGCTGCTGCTGGCTCTGCGAGGCAAGGTCTCAAGAGGTCTGAATGACTCAGCAAAGACCTCTGTCCCCCCCTCCCCCTTTTTTTTTTTCCTGCAGAACCGGGGATTGAACTCAGACCCTTGTGCTTGCCAGGCAAGCACTTATTCTACTGAGCCATCTCCCCGGCCCCTCTGTCCCCTTTTCTGTCACAACATAGATTATTTCCCCAAATGATGAGTTAGGTCTTTGTATCATGCTATTCCAGGATGATAGAAACAAATTTCCCATGTATGTCTCGTGTGTGTAAGAGACAAGGGCTTGCGTTATTAAGAAGACAAAGCAGATGCCTGTCAGAGGGCTTGCTTTAGTGACTTTGACTCCTTTTTCTTCGACTCCATGACTAGTTTTTGGATTCGTTCCCTTTCTGTCTTCTGTCCATCCTTATGGGCGTGGTTGAGACTCCACTTGGTGGGGTGGACTGCTCTGACACTTGGGTCCTCGCCTGTGGAATTTACGGCAGAGCCGCTGAGGTCCAGAGTCCGTTTGCATCCTGTGTCTGCAGTGCTTCCCGGCGGTGGTGTGTCTGTCTCTTTCCTCTCTTTCTGGGAAAGCCCCAAGCATGAGAGTGAATCCAGGCCCTCAGTGTAGGCAGACCTAGCTGTGTGGGCTGCCTGACACTTTGAGCTGCTCCCCTTGCATGCAACAAGCTCTCCAAGGCTGGAGTAGCTGGCAGGTGCTCATAGGGACTGAGGGAAAAGCTCCCAAGTGTTCATGAGATGTCGCGGCCTACGCGTGAGCTTGTTCTCGCCTGCTCTCCCTCAGCACCTGCTTGGCCTCACACATAGCAGGGGTGCAGCAAGTTGGTGCTGGGCCCATCGGTGACTGGGTGATAGAGTCTCTGTTGTGTAACTGATCGTTGCTGCACTGCACCATTATGACTATTTAGCTTCAAAACCACACAGAATATTTTAGAAGCTTCCTTTGCAGTTTGTGAATACATGAATCATCCTTTCTTTAATTTGGCCTCCAATATCCTAAGGTTTGATTTTAATGCATTTATGCCCAGAGTTAAACAGATGGTTTTCAAATTGAACCCCAGATCACCCCTCGGAGCTTTCCTGGTCGTCTCCTACTGTGGTCCTTCTGATGGTGACCTTGGTGTTCTTCCAAGTGGTGCCTTCTAATTTTAGAGTTGCCAAGCTGGAAGAGCAGACCACAGCTGCGCACTGGAATGTGCACCGCATGGGAACGGGTCACTTTTAAGCATCCTAATGACAAAGGTCTTTTGTCCTAAAGATGCTTGAAAATGGTGTATTTCCTTCTTAGTGGCCTGGTTCCACAATACTGTACCATTCGTCCTGCATCACGCTGAGTTTTAGGAAACTAAAAATATTTGATCAAAACATTATTTTTCAAGTGTAGTATCTTCCATACATTTACAGGTCAGAGTTTTAAATATTTACCATTCAAAACAAGTTTTATTTCTGTATTATATGATATAATGCAAAACATACTTTTATCATTCAACTAGTCTAATAATAAATGATAATATAAATTTTAAAAAATGTTCTAAATGAAATCAAGCTGCACCATTACTGCAGTACAGACTTTTTCCAGGGCCAGCATTCGGCCTGTCTTAGATAAGGTGGGTCACTTTGGATCTCAGATCTGATTTCCAGCGTGAATCCCAGCCTTCGGGTACCATCTATCCCTGGCCAAGTGGAAAAGTATTTTTTTTCTGTATACTATGGCTGCCATAAATTGAAATATTAAAAACATAGAAGGAACACTTGGTGAATCTATCTAATGTAGATGCTCTGAAAAAGGTTCTGAGAAAAAAATGAGAGCTAGAATCTGAATCTTGGGTTAGTACTAACTTATTGGTAATGTCAATGTGTCAAGGTCATGCTGGGACCTCCTTGGTTTTCAAGAGGAAGATGACTTGGGCTGAGTTGGGCTAGAAAGATAGCTCAGCGGTCTAAGCACCTGCCTAGCAAGTGCAAGGTTCCGAGTTCAATCCCCAGTACCGCATGCCGTGCTGGCCCCAGAACCCAGTGTGGTGATGCACCCCTGTAACCCCAGCACTGGAGAGGCTGAGACGGTGAGTCCCATCTGAGATTTCCAGGAATCCCTGGAGGGGAAATGAGAGAAACGCCGGGACACGGAGACTGCCAGTCTCCCCCACCTCTGTCCCGCATTTGCTGGTTCTTGGTGTTTGCCGACTTTCCCCTCGGCAAGCCCTGACTTTCTGCATAGCATCACCTCACTGGCTGTCGCCCACAGCTTCATTTTCTCCACCTGTTAAAGTGTATTAATAACTAACTTTAGTAAAACAGTAAAAATATGAGGCAAGGGAACTAAATCACGCTGGCCCCAGAAGGGACTCAAAGTGCTGTTACCACTCATCCCTGACCTGTATGAGGTTACTGTCACCCGCGGTGGAGCCAGGCCCTCTGTCAGAACTGCCCACACTCATCTTCCTCACCTCGAACATGCGCAGCCCAGGGCCCTCCATTTACATCTCTCTGTGGTCTCAAGGTCTCTACCACAGGCTGTTGCAACATATGCCCAGAGGCGCTGCCTGCCTGCCTCCCTCCCTCACTCCGTTCTTACCTGAAGTGCACTCTAAATGAATTTATCTACCCACTCAATTTTAAGTTGATGTCAAGTATTTGTTATTTTATGTTTAAATGTTTATAAAGGATGTCCCTCCTCATATATTGCCTACACACTCTTAGTCTAATTAGAATCTTTAAATGACAAATGCCACTGATTTAATTCATTCAGTTATAAAAAATGGCTGCCCTATATCTAAATGCCGAGAGCAGTCCTTATTATCACACTGACCCCCAGTCCAGCCCATTTTCCAACAGAGAAGGTGTCTCTGGCCTTTCTCAGTGGCAGTAACCATGCTGACCTGTGTTGCTGTCACACCGCCTGCATTGGAGTTGTGGTTCCGCCATGGTGGACAGACGCAGCAGCAGGTGGGCGGTCAGCGGTGAGGCGAGACCCGTCTGCCCTCAGCACTTCCCGCCCGCGTGCACTACACTTTCCACTTTGCCTTCCGAAGCTCTTCCCTCAGTGCCCTGTGTTACTTAACTGCCCCTTTATATCAGGTACCCCAGAGATGTTTGTACCTCAGGGGAGGTGTAGCAGATGAAAACTCAGGAAGGCTGAGGAGCAAGAAATTATACTGTAAAGTAGGAAAGAGGCAGTCAGAAATGTGGGAAGGAAAAAGAGTAAGACCATGGTGTTTTATTAGATAGGTCCATCTTAAACTTAGTGTGGTGGTGCATTCCTATAATCCCAGCACTTGAAAACCAAGGCAGGAGGATTGCTAAGTTCAAGGCCAGCCTGAACTGCATAGCAAGACCCTGTCTCAAAAAAGAAAGAAAAAAAAGAAAAGAAAAAGGATAGGTCCATTTTAGAAAAGAGTAAATACAG
Organism: Tympanoctomys barrerae; assembly: GCA_002564285.1. Taxonomy (NCBI): domain Eukaryota; kingdom Metazoa; phylum Chordata; class Mammalia; order Rodentia; family Octodontidae; genus Tympanoctomys; species Tympanoctomys barrerae. The sequence continues at coordinate 3,960 of NDGN011403736.1, read as the reverse complement.
AAGTTGCATATCTAGGAATGGATGTTCTTAACATTTTTTTCCCATGTGCCCTCTTGGGACAGGAACATAATTTGAATTCCATTCAGTCACATGTCCCAAACAACGCTGCTTCTTCCCCTGAGAAGTGGTCTGTATTTTCCTGGTAAAATAGCCATGGTACTCAGATGCCATGCACAACATTACGTTGTTGACTTGGTTATAGAAGTAGAAAGAGCAGTGAAGCCCACGCGAGCTTTGGAGTGCTATGAAGTTCACACGCTGAGGTTCAACCTGAATGTTGGGTAGTAGATGGCACCTCAAAGAGCCCAACAGTGACTTGTTCCCTTGGCCTGTGAGGTGGGGCAAGCTTTTTGTGCCTAAAACCAGACAGACAATAGTTTAGGCTTTCTGGAATATAAGGTCTCTTAGAGCTTCTTCTTAACACTGCTCGTGTAGCATAGACACAGCCGTAGGCCACATACAAATGAGTGGGCGTTGCTGTTCCTATCGGCAAACAGATATTTACAGAAAGTGTGGTGGAACGGGTCTGCCGGCCATCCTTGCCACCACCCTTGGCCGAGGTCTCACGTAGGGAAGAACAGGGCCAGAATGCACAGGAGTCTGCAGACACGTGGGCGGTGCCCCGGGAGCACCGTGGCATGCCTGCTCTGCTGAAAACGGCACCTCTGCAGCCGTGAGAATGATGGCATTTTGCCCCATTACTGAAGCTCTGGCTGACCCCCCATTCTATCAGAGTGGATCATCACATTTTCTAATTCTATGGTACTTAATAAGAGATGAAAGCCCTTGCATGTTCATGCTGATAAAAGCTAGTGGTTTTCAGGGTCAGTACATACACTCAGGGTTTCTGATTGAAACCATAATTTTTACCCACTGAATATGTTTACCTCTACTTTTTAGAAAATAATTCTGAAGCTGCTACTAAGAACTGCTGTAAGGATCCATTGGTCTCAGTGTGATCCGTTCTACCTAGGGAGAAATGGCAGCAGGAATGAGGAAAAGATAGATAAGAAGACAAGAGCTGGGTTAGGTGGTAGCCTGTCTGCGTGGTTGGCGAGATGACCCCCCACCCCAGCAACCATGTGGATGTTCATTTACACCTTTGCAAAGTTAGTAACACGTGACATGAGGTTGCCTAGTGATTACTAGCCGACCTGAACCTGCCAGGATGCTTATCTCAGGACCGAGATAGCTTGTCTCCTTTAGGCACCGAGGCCTGGTCCCACCTACACACATCTGACCAATTTTCTAGATTCCGTGGCTCCCAACAGACTGTGTCAAGCCTAGAACATCTGATAAATACAGACAGGGATGTCTTCTACTTCTTTTACTCTAGCACTGCGTTATTCCTTGCAGTGTGCTTCTTAGACCTGCAGGATCCGTGTCACAGGGACTTCCGACCACGCAGGCCTAGTACTACAGAGGCGTTGGCCTGTTATTTACCACCTTCTTACTAAACATATTTTTTATTTAAAAATGTTCAGCCAAGAATGTTTGCACACCCATAATCCCAGCACTCTGAGAGGCTGATGCAGGAGGATCACAAGCTTCAGTGGCAGCTGGGGATGTACCTTAGTGTGGAGGCCCCACATTGAATCCCCAGTATGACAAAAAAATGAACAACTCTCATTCTCCTTCAGAAATCTCAATGATTTGACCTCCTTATATCTTGTCTACAGATGTTTTCATTGGCCTTCCTTCCCTTGGGCATCTTAGACATTCTTCCATTCAGTCATTGTCTCAGTTACTCTTCTCTTGTTTCTGGGACAAATGCCCGACACCCGAAATGAGGGAATGAAAGGTTTATTTAGCTCACAGTTAATGGAGGCTTCAGTCCGTGCTCAGCTGGCTCCACAGCAGGGTGGCACATGGCAGAGGGCAGCCATTTGTGGTAGTGGCAGACAGCAAAACAAAAAGCCAAGGAGAGTAGCAGCAACAATGGCAACAGAGAGGGAGTCTCTGTCTTATTTATGTCACATTCAGGCCATCTGCCCCAGGCTGGGTGTAGCATTCACACCCATAATCCCAGCAATGCTAAGACTCATAATCTCAGTGGATCATGAGTTAATTTCAAACGCTAGAAGTCCCTGCCCCATGACTACATGTGGCTTTGGGGGGACAACCTAGACATAAACCACAGCAGTGGTTTTATCCATTTAATAAAAAGGTATGGCGCGTCCTCCCCCATGTACTGAAGTCAGCACTGGGTGTGCATCAAATGTTGAAAGAAATGCAATTCTGAGCCTGATGAATGCACTCAGCCTTGTTTTGGGGGCCCAGGTGGAGGGTAATAAGCAGTCAGCCAAAGTAATTAATAAAGTAATAATAAGCACGAGGAGATAAAGTGCCTCGACAGTGATCAGGGAGATGGTGGCCAAGGTGGCCAAGGGAGAGAGGGGTTACTCAGCTTTTCAAAGCCTTGGGAAAGGCAGAGGAATGACTGACGCGACGGGTTCCATCTGCTGAGTTCCTGCCACTTGCCAGTTATTGTGGGCATGTGGGTACCTTTGCTTTATTAATCCTGACCGAAACCTTACAGGGCAGACACATTCAGTATCCCATTTTAGGGGAGCTGACTGCATGAGGTGGGGAGACTGGGAAGCCTACAGGTCGCCCTGTCTCCATGATTGAGCGTGGGCTGAGGTTGGAGGGAGAGGTGGACTGCACTCACCAAGGTGAAGGTGTTCTGTTTATGCTGCGTGGTGTTGGCTTTCATACCACGCAGTCCTACAGGTCCCGTCAGATCCACCAGGGCATCCAAGAACACACCCCAGTCCCAACACCAGCTCCCTAGAATTAGATCCCCAGGATAAGGACTCTATCCCACAGTACTGCCCAGGGCCACCCATTCCTCTCCCCAGTGGCTGCACACCTCCTGCTGGCCCCATGTCACTGCAGCAGGATGCCCGAGGCTGGGGAAGTCCTAAGGAGAAGAGGCCTCATTGGCAACGAGGGGGTCAGATAGCCGAGTACACCTGACCAGAGTCCCCTGGTGAGATCGTGATGTGACGGGGAAGTGAAAAACAGTGCAAAAGAGACCAGTCACACGGGGTGCCGCGCTCTGCAGCAGCTCTTCTCTAAGTTGATAGCCTACTCCGTCTGGGAGAGAGGACATGATCCAATCCCGTCACCCAGAGTCACCTCACCTTTCAGTTAAGCACATGGACCACACCTACGCTGCGGCACAGTGTGTGGAACAGTTCCTCAGACAGGGTCTCTAGTTAGTGTGGGACACAGCCCTTCCTTGTGAGGGTTTCAGGAACGGCTGGGGGCGTAGCTTTGGGAGACCACTTCTCTAGCATGCCTGAGGTCCTGGGTTCAGTCCCCAGCAGGACAGGAAGAGAAGATGGAGAAGGATTGTGAGAGGGAGGATCCAAGGACAGAGGCTGGGCTGTTTTGGAGGAAAAACGAACTATGATCTGTGGAGTTACTATCAGGAAGGTACAGTTTCTGTGGCCTCGCTGCATTCATTTGGTGATGGTACAGTAGTGACCAACACTTCCATGTGTGAGCTTTGACTTCATGCCAGGGAGTACTAAAGCGTACTTGTCACCCCTGCGTCTACAAATGACAGCCTCTGCATTTCTCACTCGTAAAAGCATGCTTATCCTTGCTGTTGTCCGAGTCTGTCACGTGTGAAGGCACCAGGCTCCTGACAGCTGAGTGCTGCGCCTCCCGCAGTGCTGAGCACCAGCTGCCCGGCTCTAGGCCTGAGCAGCACTCTCTGCTCCCTGTGCGAACGGCTCAGTCACTTTAAATATGCATTTTCTATTTCCAGTCATGGCTTCTCTGAATTATTTTTTCTGAACTAGCTTAGGCAATACGTGAATAGTTCAGGAAAAGTATAAAGTAAAAGTTATAGTTCCACTGCCATTTCTTGGTAATCAAGATGGTTTTCAATTGACAATAATGTTTTTTTGGTTCCTAGCAACTATTTGTATATCAGACCCCAAAGATATT
>NDGN011403723.1:0-26564 GCA_002564285.1 Tympanoctomys barrerae | reverse complement strand
CATTATGAGTCCGATCTAGTAGTGAGACCCTGAACACCCTGTAGACTCTTCCCTAAAATACAAGAAATAAAATAAAAATAAAAATAGAAAACCATGACATTGCCTTCAAGGAAGTTAGTTAAGGGATTCAATAAGACAAAAACCCACATGTACAAATACAGTAGACACGTAGGTATGCCTATTAGGAAATCAACTTTAAAACCATTGCAACCACTAGGGAATAATTTAGTGAGGTTATCAAGTATGAGCCCACCTGTGTGCCTGTGTCTCTGTGTGTGTGTGTACAGCGGCTCCAATCCCGTGGTCCTGAAAGCCAGTGGTGATTCTCTATCTGGGCCCCTTTCCGTGCCTGTCTGTCTGTCTTGATGCCTTGGTCTCCCTGGAGAACAGCCGTGTCTGCTCCCTGGTTGGGACCAGGGACACCTGTAGGTCTGGACCAGCCTGTGCCAGACCCTGCAAGTGCCCCACTGGCGCCGCAGCCCAAGGGCTCTCTGCACAGTTAGGAAAGGGCTCTGCGCTGTGTGGACGGGCTGGCTTTTGTGCTGTGTTTTACCTAAAGACATATACAAGAATCTTTTGTGGGGAAACCGGCCCTCCATTCACCCCTGAGCCAGGGAGACGTGTTCCACCCGCAGTCTAAGCGCAAGAAGGAAGTGAAATTTGGCCTCAGTTACGTTCATCTTGAGGAGTCTGAGCCACGTGGAGTGAAACCTGCCCAGCGGGCTCAACCTTTAACCAGAAACTGATGTTTAAAGATGAGAACAGAGGATCAGACGAGGAGAGACATGGGCCGCCTTCTCCTGGATAGCTTGAGGGTAGAGAAGAGCTTCGTGCAGCCTTGGGTCTCACACAGGGCCTGGGAAGGCCCCAGAGCCCAGGACTGTGGTGGCCCTCGGCGAGCAGGGCCTTGGACGCTGATGCTGTGGGGAAGAGCTGGGGCCCGCCAAGGGGCAGACTGAGAAGGACAGAGGCAGGGAAAGCAAGGGATGGAGTAAGCCGGAGCTGCACAGCCGGAGCCGGAGCAGAGGGAGCAAAGGGAGACACAGGAGCAGGCAGACAGAGTGAAGCCTGCACCCCCCGCGCACTACGGACCTCTCCTCACACGCATGCACCTGGCAGCCACACCGCAGTCACAGAGGACGTCATGCCAACACAGCGCACATGCAAAGAACATGCAGACACACGAGGGCGGCAGCACCGGGCGCTCATCCCCCGCCTGGACCACACGTTCCTGGTCTTCAGGTGACAGGGTCCTCCTTACCAGCCGGGACTCCGCTCGTCCGCTCCCCTCAAGCACTGCTTGCCGTCTTGCTCATCCAGGAGTGTCCCCAAGGCCGGCACTGCCACCACTCCTCCAGATTCTGGCCTGCTGCCTGCCACTTCTCTCGCAGCCTGAGCCCCTGACAAGAGCCAACGGCACTTCCCTGCCCTTCCTGACGCTCCGTGGTAGTTGAGACCATAGCTCGTCACCTCAGCAGCTCCAACTTCTCCTTCCCACTCCTAGCTACAGCAAAAGGCAGTGCCTGACACAGAGCGAGTAGCTGGCAAGGATTTGCTGACTGAAAGGATGAATGAGCGGATGAGTGAGTGAGGCTGCAGTTTTGATCCATCAGTTCTACTCAGCACTGTACTTGGAAGTATGAGGAAGAAACAGAACCACGTGATGGATGTCCCTAGAAAGCCTTGCAGCTAGGAACCAAAGAGCCCGCCTCCACGGTACCAAACCCTCCCTACCCTCTCACTCCCTGCCCAGGCAGCCAGCCTGTGCCCATCTGTGTCATGAGGGTGGTATGGGCGTGCATTGTTAGCAGGCGCTGCTGGTGCTGGTTTCCCTTTGGAGATGGGATCTGTGTCAAATCCTCATGATTAAGACATAAGAAGGTGCACTCCATGTGGAAAAAATAAGCAGGAAAATGTGATCAGACAGCGTCACTGCATGAAGAGGAGGCGAGCAAAGTCTCTCTTCCTAGTCCTTGGTCTTCAACCTGTGAAGATTTATAAAATCTTGAAAGCAGTGAATCAAAATGGCAAAGGAGAGTACACCCTTGGACACTTGAAAACAGCCTACGGCAGAGCAGTCGCCCACTGACATACACAGGTGCAGCACAGTTTTAAGCCATTTAATTCATTAACTCATTTAATCTCAATCCCAGTCCCAAGAGCTGTTTTCCAGAGGAAATGCCTCTGTTGATGCAAGAGTTCAAGGGCTAAGATGTTCTGCTCTCAAATGTGCCAGCCTCACTCTTGGTAAAACACAGACTGGAAGCTGCAAGCGGCCTGCTCTACGGACTCCCACCTGTGATGCGTTAGGATGCCCCAGACACTTCCACGGTGAAGTGGACCAAGAAAAGCTACCACATTTTTCAGAGAAGAAAAGATGCCACCCAGACACACCACCTGCGCTGGTGCATGGCAAATGTACACACTGCAGAGGAGCCTGGCCCCCGGGCACCACACAGACACCGCTCCTCAGGGGACAGATTCGTGAGTCCCGTTTCCTCATCTAGACCAAAACGTAGCCCCTTAGCTACTAACACCCTGCAGCCACCCACCCTGTGAACACCATCACGGCAGTGCTGAGAGAGCAGCCTCTGGGCGTGAGCCACAGCGCTGAGGGTGATTCGTAGCTCTCTGGCTTGGAAGTGGATTGAACTGTCTCAGTTTCAGAGGTATTTTCAATACAATTTTGGAAAGTCAAACTCAGGGATTGAAATATGCATTGAAAGAAATAAGAATTGTACATATAGGAATTTAATGAGGAATCATTTATTCTAAGCAGGGAACGGCGAGCCCTGACAGGTCTCCGTGTCACCAGTTGTTAGGTGACATTTTTTACAGACATGGGATCTAACGGTTGGAAAGAGTTTGAACACGGAATTGTTCATCTGAGAATATCAAACCGATTCCTTCCCCCTTATCACTAACGTGCCGCTGAAATGTGATCTATCGCCTTGGCATTTTATTACTTCTTGAAGGCATTTCAGAGCATCCTACGAGGATCTGCACTAATTTTGTAATAATGACTGGATGCACAACTGACGTATCAGGCGGCCCCGCCCAGTGCGCGGGTGACGCAGTCCGTGTGAGGAAGACTGAGCGTGTGTGGGGAGGTCCCGGGGTCGGGGCAGTTCACAGAGCGCCCCACTGCAGGCCTCCCACGCCGCGCGCTTGCAGCGGTGCTTGTCTAAGCGGGACACCAGCCAGGTGTTCCTTCAAAAACAAGTAGTGAAATTGCAGTCTGCCTCCTCACCCCATTCTGTTTCATTTACCTTTTCTGGAAAAAAAAAAAATGCTTAAATCTTTTTTTAAAAACCCTTTCCCCAAGAGATCTCATTTACTACTAAAGAAATCTAACTTGGTTTCAGAGCTGAGAGAAATGTCAACACAAGTAAGATTTTAATGATCACCTGGTTGCATTTAATATTTGCCATAAAAGCCTCTTGTTTGGGACACTCACAATCATTGAAAATATATAGTTGTTAAATTATGTATGTGCTCATGACACCTGCGCTGCAAGGCTAAAAAGTGCTTCCAAGACACTTTCCTACCTGCCTAAACCCAGGGTGTTTGGCCCTGCAGACCGCCCTGGAGCGCGTGCTCTCGGCGTGCTCACGTGTGAGGCGGGAGGCCTGCACCAGCGCTGCCACGTCCCACCGCTGCCAGGGAGCTACACCCAGGGATGAAGCTCCCATCAGCACTGTGGAGTAGTGAAACAACTGTGACTGATAACGGTAGTGAGTGTGAACAGTTGCACCAGGAACACGGAGCTACACCCAGGGAAGGAAGGGCCTCTGGCTTGCTCTCCCAGTGACAGCACCAGAGGAGGCCGCACCACCAAGCACACTTCTAGCAGGATCAGAAGTCAGAAGGCAAAGTGACCAGAACCACGCCGCAAGGCACCCGCGGCTCCACACACTGCACAGCCTGCAAGGTGGATCTGACCCCGGCTCGTGGCCTGGGGTACCCGGGCTGCTCAGTGCCACATGCCTGTCTCCTACAGGCTGTGGTCATCGGTGAATGGGCCCAATCGCCAGCTTCCTGGACTGTGGAGACCAACAGAATTAGCTGGGTGGGCCTCGACCTCTGTGAAGTTCCCCGACAGTATTATATAGTGACACAACTGTGACTGGTAACAACAGTGAGTGTGAGCAGTCACAATGTCATGGACATGTGTTGACTTCAACGATGTCCTTGTGGGTGGTGCTTCATCTAGAATCTCCCAAGCAGTCCTGGAGAAGAGGAAATACCGGCTCATCTCTTGGAGTGGGGGATGGGAGTCAAGAGACCCTGGGGGCCGCTCACCTCGCCCTTTCCCACACCTGCCCGGATGCTGAGGACAGGTCACCACAGACATCAGTCCCTTCAAGGATGCCTGGATCGGGAGAGTGTCCCTGCTCATGTGCGTCCTGGGAAGCCCCACCCCTGGCAGAGGGAGCAGAGCTCCAAGGCCCGGCCACGTGCCCCACATGGCGTCCCGAGCACCTTGCTCAGGCTCCAGAGCTTGGCAGTCGCTGGGGCTGCAGGCCAGGCCTTCGTCGCTGCCTCACCAGGGTCACCCCGAGAGCCGTCCCAGAGCAAGCCCAGCTGTACCACAGCCAGTCACGCTCTGGCAACCAGAAGTGTTTTTCCAACATGTTATAGTCCAGAAATCGTTGATTTCCTCCAAGAAGCATATTCGTGCAATAAAACCCCACATTCGGAGGCTATCAGCATTAATTAACCAAAACTCCAGATTGCGGCAGGGTTTGCACACACGGCGCTTCATTCTGTGGAAGTACATCTTGTCCAGCATGTGTGGCAACTAAGGATAGGCTTGCAAAGCGGAAGCATCTGCTCACCTGTCACCTATTCCAGCCGCAGAAGCCCTGCGAGTGTTCTTTCTCCTTTAGAAGCCTTGCTAGGTTTCTATAACCAGTCCCCCCGACTTGCCCTCCACCTGCTCAGCCAGCTCTGGCAGGGAGCAGGATCAGGTCCTCTTCTGCGTCCAGATGCTCACAAGTTCCATGGCATCAGCGTCGGAATCGGCAGCTCGGGCCGGCGCTCCTCCGTGTAATGGTCACCTCCCCACACCCGCTTTCCTCCACGTGCAATCTCATCTTTCCCAGACCCTGGTGACCTCTAATCATTCTAGAGCCCCACATGACCACATCAGCCCTTCCTGGGCAGACCCTTGATCTCAGTAGCCAGAAACCTCTGGAATAGTCCAGAGTGCCCAGGGGTTTAGATGCATTTCTCAAGCACCTCTCAGACTCCTCTGCCTATTCTAGCCGTGCAGCCGTGGATCGATTCAGGCTCTGTCTCCTCCTAATAGAAGTCTTTGTATATTTGCTTTCCATGGAACGGATAGAAATTGTAACTCATCTCAATGTTGTATATTCTTTAAATCAACATGGAATATGGCCACGAGCCAGTTGAGGTCAGCGGGAATAAAGAATCTAGGGGCACAGTGCCTGTCTCCAGGGAACTTGGAATAAAAGAAAGAACATTTCCTGGGCCCCTACCTGAGGCCAGTCTGGCCTTGGTGTCTTCCCTGCAGTAGAGCCCTCTGATGCTGGACGCGGGTGCCATCAGGACATCGCTGTACAGGTCAGGGATGAATCACCCATGCATCACACATGAACCCCAGATAAACACTGGTGCACAGCTGCGGGGCACGCTGTGAACACAGGCCTCAACCTCCGCAGCAGGAACAGCGTCGCTCCAGAGTGATCCGACCTGGGTCAGCAAATCCGCGCTGGCTCTGCGGGGCCAGTCCCTGCGTTCCAGAGGACACCGAGTCTGACACCGGGCTGGGGCAGTCCTCCACTTCAGAGCTGGAGCTGGCTGCATCCAATCCAGGACCAGATTAGGTGTGGCAGAAAGCGTAGGAAGGACTGGAGCGGCTGATGGAAGTGAAGGTAGAAGGAAGGGAGGGAAGGCTGTCCGGATATCATGGAAACAGAGCTTGCTAGTAGAGGCAGCCCCGCAGCACAGGGACACAGTGTGGGGTGGAGGCTTAAGCAATGGCCCTAAGTAGTGAAAATCAAAGCCCTATTTTCTACTTACCAACACCAACCCACTGTCCTCCTCCTTCCTTAACTTGTGAAGGTGTACGTCCCGATCTTGCTCATTTCTGGCAGAATCCCTACTCTGGGCCAGCATGACGAAGGCCCCACCCCTTTTGCAAGGGCAGCCAAACCTGGTCCTCCTGGCATGGGGCACCAGCTTGGGGCAGCTGACTGAGACAGCCCTGCCTCTTCTCTGAGACAGAAGAAAGGTGGGCAGAGTGACCCTAGCCCGTGTGACCTGGGCTCACTCCAGGTCTGCGTCCTCCCTGGTGAAATGAGCCCAGAGAGCCCTCGCCCTCTTGGCAGTCCCTGACCAAGAGCTGCTCCATGCACTGCTGATGTCACCAGCCCTCATGCTGGGCCAACAACCTCTGCTTGGCCTGGCTGCCTTATCCTGGTTGAGGCCGCAGACTTCCATCATGGGAAACCAAGTCAGCAGGATGGGATCATTCATACTGTAATCCCAGCGCCCTGGGAGGCTGCGGCAGAAGGACTCCAAGTTCAAGCCCAGCCTGGACTATTTATCTACTTAATAAGTCTTTATGTCAAAATGAAAATTAAAAGGGGCTGCCTGTTGATGTAGGTCAGTCCTCAGTATGAAACACGCAAACACACATACACAGACACACACACGCATCACAAAATTCACACTTCCTGATAGTAGAGACTCTGGAGGATTTGTTTATGACTGTAGCCAAGTCCTGGGAGGACATGGAGCTGGTGTGTAGGGATCCAGCAGCTGACCCTGCTTCTCAGGCGCCATCTCCACAACCCAGATCTCCCAGCAGGCTTCTGGGCCAGCCTAACCCTACCAAGGCTCCCAAGACAACATCTTGCAAGCCGACACTTTGTAGCATGTGCTCCCCACTGGTCACAGAGTGGTGGGGAAGGCCTCCTCCACCCACTTTGTCCTGTGCTCTTCAACCTTTCCTGAAGTGCCCCTGCATGGAGATAGGCACCCTCTCTGGCACACAGCTGTGACAGTACAGCTGCTACTCCAGCGCAGGGGCCCTGTGGACACTGAGCATGCGTTACCAGTCCATTGGTCGCGAAAGAGAGGCACTATCCTGTCCACATGTTGGGTAGGGAGCAGCCCCAGGTAGGCTTGGAGTGGCCACACAGACACAGTGAGGATCCCTGGAGCGAGCCCAGGGCCAGTGGGCCCATCCTGCCCAGCCGCACTGCTCAGGGGACGCGAGTGACTGACGGAGTGGGGCACACAGACTCCCGTCCATCACGGCGACTTCTGGGGCACAATGACCGTGCCAGCGCCCGTCAGTGCTTCGGGTGACAACAGAAGGGAAGACAGCACAGGTGGAGCAGCTTCCTCCTGCTGTCAGTGTCTCATGCACCCCTGAGCACCTTATAAGTCCCTCTTGACTCCCGGGAACTCTGCTTCTTTATCAGTCCTGATGATAAGGAACATTGCTAAAGGATAAGAATGTTCTGCTTTAATTTTTCATGAGGGCAAACATGAAAAATTCAAGCAAATACAACCCAAAGTGAGCGGGGAGGGCGCCCATGAGCCCTGGCATCTGCTTCTCAACCAACGCCACTGCTTCCTGCGGCCACTCCCACACTGGCCGGATGCAATTGGAGCCCAGACTGTGCAGGCCAGTGAGCCAGATGCTGGGGTGAGACACAAGTGTCCCCTGCGTGCCACTGGAAGGCCCTGCGTTTGTTTATCAGAAGGTCATTTTTAATGGTTTTAATTTAAATTTTTTATGCTTTTCTTCATGAAAAATTTAAAAACTCTATAGTAAGGGTCACATTAAAGAAATTCGGAAGATTAAGGAGCAACACTAGCTGCAGCAGAACCCAGCCTGGCTGCAGTGCTAGGCTTCCAGTGGCAGTGCCCGAAGGGACACGCTCTCATCCAGGGCCGCCCTGCACGGAATCCTGTACCAGGCAGACCTGGCGGCCACCACCCTCTGGAAACAGGAGAGGCCAGCTGCTCTGCCACCTTCTCTTGCCTAGCTCAAGTTTTCAGCTCTTCCTTCCTGAGAGTGCTGTCTTTCTGTGCTGCCACAGCTCTCAGTGACTGGGTGGTCACCTCTGAGCCAACTTGACAACAAACCAGGAGCATCCCATGGAGACTGCAGCACAGCACGCTGGTCTCCTCGCTAGCTCAGAACCCTGGGGAGCAGCCGAAGTAGCCCTGGGCAGCAGTGGTCACCTGCAGCGTGGGAACACCGCCTCACCTTTGGCCAGGAGGGAGGCCCCAACTTACTCTCTGCTTCATTCATTTGCAGACTTCACAGCCAGCAGCACTGCTCTGGGCCACGCACGGCGGTGGGGCGTGGAATCCCAGCTCACCAGGCAGGCCACTACCATGCTGCGGTAGGTGAGGGACCTTGCTGCAGAACCGCCCACCCAGTTGCTCAGGTAATGCTGTGGTGACAGAGGCCCAGGGACCAAGAGGGGACTCCAGACAGGGGAGGAGGGAGGACTGTTCCGGGCCCCCCTTGCCAAGGCCACAAGGAAGGCAGAGGCATGGGACATCCCTTCACAGAGCTCCAGTCCCCTCCCAGCCCCTCAGGCCCAGCCCAGCCCTGCCATGCTCCATGCTCCTGTCTCCATGGGTCTGTACCCTGGATCTGCAGGGGAATGGGCAGTGGGCTAAGCTTCAGCAGCAGGCTGCCTTCCCTGAGTGTGATAGCCCAGGGCAGGCACAGTTGTGCACATTCCTGCCCACCCCAGGGCAGGGGGCAGCGCAGATTACAGTGGCTAAGAGGCAGCTCCTACCCTGTAGGACACGGGTCATTTCCATTTGGGAGCACCCCAGGGCTTGAGCAGCCTCCAGCAGGCTTTTGCTTTTTCTTTCTGTTGGCTGGGAGTGGAACGGCAGAACCCCGTGCCGTATCAGCGCAGCTGCCACTCACTTCCCAGGTAGTCTAGGAGGTGTTTCTGCAGCGCAGCGAGCCCCCTATACTGTAGCACAGGTCCTGGTAAGGAGAAGATTTGCTTTAGTGTTCTGGCGAACTTGCTCATAATTCATTTCTTGAGTAATGTGGGCTACAAAGCTGCTTGGGATTCTTATCCTGAGTGATGTGGACAGGGCAGTTGGCTCAAGAAAAAGAACAATGAACTCTAGAGGCTGCGAGCACAGAAGGCCTCCAGCGATCAGCAGCCAGGGAGAACCAGCCGCAGAAGCAGGAGCCGGGGGCCGGGAAGGTGGCTCAGCGGAATAAGCATTTCCCTGGCAAGCGCGAGGGCCTGGGTTCAGTCCCCAGTTCTGCCAAAAAAAAAAAAAAAAAGAAGAAGAAGAAAAAGAAAGAAAGAAAGAAGAAAAAAAAAGAAAGAAAAAAAAGAAAGGAAAAGAAGCCAGTAGCTAGCAGAGTTGACCACGGTGTTTGGAGCCAGCTGCCTCTAGAAGAAGGCAGCCCACAGCCGCTCACAGCAGCTCGCTGTGCCATCTGCTAGCATCCGGCACTGTCTGGTGTCGCCTGGTGACAGGCGTCAGGGCTGCTAGTAGAGCTGCGCTTTGTGGATTCATGACTTCCATCTGAACCAAGCAAAAGAGCTCTAGACTGATGGGAAACAAACGTGGTGTTAGGAGGTGGAGTCTCGACCGAAAAGGCAGTCACGGGCGCGCACATCCTCTTCCCCGCCTCCCCCTTCACTCTCCGCTTCCTGCAGCTGTGACGTGGGCGCCCAAGCTTGGCCAGAGCCTTCCACCCGGCCTGCTTGCCTAGGAGGCAGACGGTGGTTATGACTTACTCTACATGTTCACCCAAAGCCTCGTGCGGCCCTGACGTGAGGGGTTTTGTAGTGGTTGTGTCTAAGGTGTGTGGTGCCGGGATTAAAGGTGTGATACTGAGATTAGGAATGTGATATTGATAATAAGGTTGTCCTACCATAGGCGTGGGTGGCCCTGAACAATACACTCATAGCCTGGCTACGTGAGACGAACAGAAAGAAGCTGCTGCTCTGACTCCTGCCGCTGTTTTTTCACTGCTTGCTGACTCCTTCCCATGCTGCCGCGCTGCGAACTGTTGCTCCTCTTTGGTTCCTCTCTGCCCTGCCACCCTCCTGGAAGCCAGCCAGGTACGGACTGCAGCCCCTATAAATTGTGAGTTGAAATAAGCCTTTCTTTCTTTAACCTTCAGTGTTAGTTATTTTATCTCAGCAACTCCAAAAGTAACTGAGAGATTTTGGTACCAGAAGTGGGGACATTAGTGTGACATTACCTGGCTGAGTGGTTCAGGATACTTTGGAATTGGTTTTTGATAAGAGTTTGGAAAGGTTGGGAGATGCCAGCGAAGAAGCACTTGTGAAACTCTTTAAGATGTACTTGATTAGAGATTATGGTCAGAGTTCAGAAGACCAGAATACTGATAGGGAAGTATTGCTGCTAGTGAAGACGAGGCTCAGGAGGTTTCTTCTGGGAAGAAGGGCTGCACTGACTATTAGACTCCACACCCTATGTATTACACTTTGGCAAAAGTTTGTCTGCATTTTGTTCATGTCCAAGAATTTTCCTTGAGACTAAGTTTAAGTACAGTATACTTATTAATCTTACAGAAAAAATTTCAAGATGATCTAAGGTAGTGACATGGATAGGGTTTGCGCTTTGGCCAGATTTATGTTCAGAATCAAGAGCAAATAATCCAGCAGAATGATTTCAAATATTTTGAGTTTGGTCAGAAAAGAAATCGTAGTAAAACTGTGGATTGCAAAGATAGAGCAGAGAGAGAACTTGGGTGCTGAGAATGAACAGGACAAGAAAAAAGATGGCCTGGGAATTGGAAGAGCAAATAGGACCCCAGCGTTTGCAGCCTCAAGGTTGCGCAAGCGAGGGGCTTTGCTTTGAGGAGAAAATCCAGAGTGTGTGCTCCAGAATGGCGGTGGCTTGGGGGAGTTGTTCCTTGGGATTGAGTTCAAAACACTCAGCACTTCAGGCACTTGACCCCTACAGCTGAGACAGAAGGAAGCCTGGCTCCTGCTTCAGCTGGGAGCGGACCCTGGCACCGTCTATGTGGTGCTGGTTCTGGGTTCATGAAGCATACAGAGTTACAATGCAGAAGGATTTCCATTCAGATTTCAGAAGGAGGCTTGGAAGGCCAGGCAGTCCCCCTGAAAGGGTAGCATGTGAAAAATGCGAGTGTGAAGCCAAAGGTACAGTGGGCACCCCAGAATGTTGGAGAACCCAGGAACCAGGTTCCAGGGGCTGAATGTTGTGAGGGTATCTAGATGTCCCCCAAATCCTCATGCACTCGTGGATGGGAAGTTGCAAAGTGGCTGACTTAGCATGTGTGGTGCTAGAATTAAGGGTTATTCTGGGATTAAGGGTGCCCCATCCAGGGGATGTGTGGCACCACCCAAAGTGTAGTAGCTTGGAGGGACAAAAGGGACAGCAAGAAGCCAGGCATGCTGCTGCTGCTGCTGCTGCTTGTTTCTGCTTTACTTTCTGCTTGCTGCCTCCTCCCTGCTCTACCATGTCACGAACGTCTCTCCCTGGCCATGCAGCCCTGCCCTGGAGGCAGCCAGTTATGGACTACATACTCTCCAAAGTGAGCCAAATAAACCTCTGCTCCTTCAACTTTGGGGGGAAGGTGTTGTGCCTCAGTGATGGAAAAGGTAACCAAGATATTGGCTGTGGGCTGAATCCTTTAAAAACCACAAAACACAATAAAGCTCCCCTCTCTTAAATTATAGGTGTTGGACGTTTTGTCCCAGCAATGAGAAAGTGACTGAGACAGGATCACTACAAATATAACCAGATACATTAAGAAGAGAACATATTGCAGTCAGAAGGACCCTAATCCTCCATAAAACAGGGTTTGACACAGGGTTATACCACATGAAGAAGACAGAGACGGGTGACATTCCTATAAGCCAAAGAATACCAAATACTGCCAGAAGCTGAAGGAACTTGGAATGCACCCTTCTCAAGCAACTTCTGAGGGGACGTGGCCCTGCTGACACTTGGTTTTGGATGTCTGGCCACTGAACTTCTGCTGTCAGAGCCCGCAGTCAGTGCCACTTCATTACAGTATCCATGGGAACATCACACCCAACTCACATTCGTGTTGGAGACCAGCCACTCCTCTCCATCTCTCAGGGCTCTAGTTGCCCCTAGAGGTGACAAACAAGCATCTGGGACCATGACAAGGTGCTCAGGGCACCTATCAGACTCTCGTGCTTCTATTGGGTACACAGCACTATGACTATCAGGATGTAGGCATCGCTTCCCTCAACAAGAGTGTGGGACTTGGAGAGGATGCGCTGGATGACAGGCCCCTGGCATGAATTCAGGCCTTGCCCCGTCCTGGACTCTGGCTGTCTTTGCTGTGGCCTACATGTGTCCCAATATGACCCCTGTCCAAGGTTCCCACCCAAACTTTGCCTGCATTCTCACCTCTCCTGCTGAGAGGAGTTATTTGGACTGATTTAACCACATACTCTCAATCTAGCCACCAAAAAAAAAAAAAATGACCACATGAGGCTTTGGGGGGTGTCTAGACACAAACCATAACAACCTCCAACCAAACCCTTGCTCAGCACAGCAAAATTTCCCTTCGGTGTCAGCCCAAAAAGCTAGATGGCAGATGGGCAGCGCACGGCAGGATGCCAGAGAGCGCCCTGACTACGCATTAAAAAAGTCTGAACATTAGGAGGGTTCTGGAGTCATCACTTTTTTAAAATTTATTTTAGTTTAATTTGAAGAGTGAAAACAAAAGAACAAAACAAATAGCAGATAGAAAGACTGAAACAGGGTAACAAAATCAGGATTTCTTGTATCTATTGTATTTAAACCTATGATTAAATTAAAAGCCAAAACACAATGTAACAACCATTGTTAATTTTCTATTCTCGATTTGCAATTCTGTACCCCTTTTGCTGTTTTATGTTGTTTTGTTTTTGTCTTTGTTCTTGTTACTTGTTTTTGCTCATTTTTTTCTCTTTAAAATAATTGTTTTAAAAAACTTGCATAGAAAAAAAAATCTAGCACCCTAAAGAAATATTCAAAGTGTACGTATCTATGCATTTATTGTCACAGCCTCTGTCTCTTCACTGGCCTTACACACCCACTCTAATGAAGAGTGGCAGCCCACATGGGGTCCAGGCACGTTAAAGTACATTCCTAGTAACCGGATTGCTGGAGGACCCTAAGAACCAGCTGCAAAGCTAGAAACACGCCTACTCTTACGAGGTGCCACTGGGTGCCGCGGTGAGTGCTCCAGACTTCAGTTTAGAACAGATTTGCTAACCCACTGCTTAGAAGGACTAAAACACAAAATAAAGAGCACAGAATCATTTGCTGGTGAAAATGGGGTGCAACAAAAATTCTTCTGTGTTGATGGACAAATCCAAAGTGGCTCAGTTGCCTTGGAGGACAGCTGGCAGTGACTTTCAACGCTGCGTGTAGGCTGTCCTTAAGATCCCTTAGGTATTTGCATAACTGACTTGGAACTTCTGATCTCATCAAACCCTTCTGGTAAATGCTTATGGAAGCTTCTCCAGTCACCTAAAACCTAGAAGTAAGCAGGATACCTCCCAATAGTTGAATGGCTAGAATGTACATGAAATGGGACACCCAGTATCAAAAGAAGAAGAATGAGATAGCAAGCCACCCAGAGACGTGCCTTGAATGCCCATTGCTGAGTGGGGAGAGCTCTGTAGGAACTTCCATACTGTAGCATTTGAATTATGTGACATTCTAGAGGATGCAAAGCCATAGAGATGACAGAGAGGAGTTGACATGACGTTGGTTAACTGGGACAGCTTGGGTCCTGAGACTGGCTGAGTGGCCTTGCAATCCCACTACCCCTTGGCAAAGCCCATGCTACTTTACAGGAAGCAGCATACCTTGGAGTATGCAAGTCAAAATAAAAACTGCGGAGATTGGAAGCTACCACAGCAAAATGCAGGCGGTGCCGGGCCAGGACACCTGCACTGCCCGCGTGCGATGCACGCCTTGAGGGGTGGCCAGAGGCCTGAGCTGAGCCACTCTGGAGCTGGGTGGGAGGCTCGAGGCACAAGAATTCGTGGAGCGCGCCTGCGTGGGCTGCAGCGGTCTCTCCCCGGGCTGGAGGGCGCAGCTCCAATGCTGCTGTGCAGCCGAGCTGGAGGACGGCAGAGGATCGTGGGTGGGAGGCTGTGAGGGCCAGCTGTCTCCTCTATCCTTCCTGCAGTGGGAGGTCACAGGAAACCAAGGGCAGGGGACCAGAGCAACCCATGAGCAACGTAGTCGTGACTGGAGGTACAGACATCTGTGAGTCCAATTTAGACTAATTTAAGTAAAGATGCTTGTACACAAACTATGTGTGTCTACAGATGCACACAGGTGCACACAGGTACACACAGACACAAATTATATATGGATATGTGTCTACACATGTGTACACACACCCAGGGTTAACATCTATGCACATTTATTTCTTACCTCTGTCAGACAAGAGGGCTCAAAGCAATACCTCCACCCCAGGAGCACTGAGCACGCCTCACTGTGCTAGATCTTGGTTTCTAATATTGTTCTCTTAAAAAATGATCAAATAAGAAAGTGAGCAAAAGCACGCGGGGTGGAACTCAGAAGGATTCCCGTCCGAGCAGGTGCCCCCCCCTTATGAGTGCAGCTCCTTATGCCCTGCTCCTTAAATGTGGGCTGCACACAGCTGCCTCCTTCCAAAGAGTATGAGTACAAAGAGTGCAAAGAACCGTTCCACAAGGCAGAACCCTAACAAGCACAACCTCCTCCGGTGACACCAGGTACCATGGACAGCACCTGGTCACTACTGTGTGGCCCTGAGACCACGTGCTAAGGGTGGTGCTCTGCTCCGTGATCTTCCTACCGCACGCTGACCAGGCTCACAACTTCCTAGATGAGTGGGTGGATGGCACAGGTTGAAATAAGAGACAGGTGGTATGAGGTTAGGGCTCCAGGAGAACCAAAACCTCTAGCAGAATTTGAGGTTCTTTGGGGGCTGAGACAGAGAACTTTTCTGGGTGAACCTTGTTGATTTGGTTTTAAAACAAAGGAAAGGAGGAGAGCCCAGAAAATGGAGCAGGGCCTCAGAGTCAGAACAAAGACTTCTACAAGGAGTAAAGTACGCCAGGTAGGGGAACTATCCTAAATCCAGGTTGCATTCACCACAGGAGCGAGGCGCCTGCAGCTACCGTCTCCAGCTAGTTAAATGAGGCTGCAGCCAGGCGTCCTCAGCTGTGACCTCCTCTTGCCCTTTGAGCTTCACAGCACCACAGGCCACTGCAGGCCTCAGCCTGGACCAGGGACTCGCAGAGGCTCACGGGCTACGAATCCGCTGCCCTTCTCCAGGCAGGGGGCCCAGGCCTGGGGCAGCCTCACGGGCAAACAGAGACAGCCAGCTGATGAAGTCCTCCTCAGAGTCCCTTCACTGGGCTCTCCACCACCTTCCAAAGCCCAGTGATGGGGAAAAGCTAACAGATCCCCTTTGAGAAACATTCTAGAATGTCTCAAGGTCAACAATAATGTCTCTTCCGAACTGTCTGGGTTATCAGAGATAAGGAGGTATGATATTTGTTGTGAATGAAATGGGTCACCCAGGTTCATAATGCTCAATGAGACTGTATTTAAAGATAATCCCGTTAGGGACATAAGTAAAGCCAAATGATACAAGAAGTTTAGGGGTTGACCCTGTAGGACAGTCCTGAGGCAGTTCTCTCTGCCTCGAGGATACAGAGTGGAGACAGTCCTCTACAGGCTGGGAAGAGGCCTCACCAGGCGCTGACCTTTCCAGGTCAGGCATGGTCAGGGGCTTCCAGCCAGCAGAACTCAGAAAAGAGACTCGTGTTGCCTGAGCTGTTTTGATACGGTGCCTGGAGAACTGACAGCAGCGATGTGTAACTGTAATGTGGTCGGCTGCCAGGTGTCCCGAGATGCAGGGAAGAATGCGGAGTAAGACAGAGGAGGTCTAGGAAGGACAGCCTTCTGGGTAAATTGCTCTGTCGGGGCTGGTCACTGGTTGTGAAGCATCTATTGTATTTAAAATAGGATGTTAATAATGGGGTGATTGTCCGAGTACGTGGGACTGCCCTGACTCCCTTCATCATTTTCCCCTGTAAGTCTTAGCTGTCTTAAAGTAGAAAGTTTATTAAAACGTAGATTTGTTGCTGCAGTGTGGACAAAGTTATGTGTGAGAAAAGAAATAGGTTTTTGCCTAAGGCTTCAAATAGAGCTGAAGCAAGCCAACGAACCCAAGCCGAGGTGACCTCCGGAGCGCGGAGGCAACAGGGAGGGAGCAGGGCCGGCGGGGGCGAGCCGGGGCTGGACGTAGCGCCGGGCTCCGGCTGCGGCTGCGCCTGCGGGACCTGTGCCTCGGGTGGCCAGCCGTGCAGGCAGCGCGCAGCCTCCGCCTCTGGGCTACCGAGCAGAGGCGGGCTGGCTGGCGCTCTCCTAGCGCATGTAACCAACACAGGCTGCGCTAGGGCACCACTGAAAAAGTGTACAACTGATGGACTGAAAGAAATACACACACACACACACACACACACACACACGAATAATAATAATAATCAAAGAAAACTCTAAGGCTACAGAATAAAGTATGCCCGTAGCCTTACGAAGCTTCTACATGCTAATTAGGCAGACCTCTTTCAGATCGGATAATCCTACAAAATCTGAGACACTCGTCATTCACCATTCAGGACGCATTCCCACCTGCCTGCTCCCCTGCACTTGCCTCCCCGCTGTCGTGTGTCCTTACTGTGGCCCTGCGCGGCCCCACTACCCCGCACCTGGGGGCCCGTGCTGCCCCTGGGCTCTGGAGGGGCCCCGCACACCAGGTGCACAGTCCATCTTATTCTGGATTTGCTCAAGCAGGGGGCTTCCCTCTTCCCTGCTAAATTAGGGTCTTTGGGACAGGATTAAATGCAATCTTAGTTACCTCTGTATGCTCCAAAAACCCTGGAATCTTGCCTTTACCCCACAAAACCTTGAACTGCACCTGATGGATGGAGGACAAGACACATGAACAAAGGACTCATTATTTTTGGAGCACGGCTCTGATATTAATTGAGCTGGTAAGAAGAACTGGAAGTAGCTAATAGCTTTCTGTTCCCTCTCTCTTCTATCTGCCAGCACACGCAGAATAACCCCAAGGGCATGAGCCCATCCTTCTCTTCTACTTCTTCAACAGTTCTTGAAACACTGGTGACAATTTTCAGCCCTGGCTGCTGTGGAGCTGCAGCCTAATCTCCTCGGCGCAGCGAGACACAGTTGGCTGGCCCTGGAGTTCACACTCCACCGTTCAAATGTGGATGCGATGGTTTTTGCATTGTGTTGTGCCTCTTGATGATGCAGGAGCTTGCTGTGGAGAGAGTGTCATGGTTGGGCAATTCGTAATCTGGAATAAGACCCAGCCCTCCATCATGAATGTTTTCATGAAGCTCCACACATTCTTTTTAAACCAGTTACTCTAGGAGCTCATGTCTTTCTGCCTGCTTTTGAGCCATTTGTTTTCTGTCAGGTCTTGGGCAGATTACTGCCTTTCTCTAAGTGGGGATGGTGCCAGTGAGTACCTCACGGGGCTGCTGGAGGGTGAGAGGGCTTGACACACGAAGCTCACAACAGCTGGGCAGCGCACAGAAAGAGCTAACCACACCGATGGTTGGCAGGTGCACACGCTGGAGGCTCCCGGCCTGGCTGTGCCTGGGGACGCCATGTGGGCGGGGCTTGCTGAGTGGCAGCGTGAGCTCTGGGTGGGCAGGCGGGCGGCACCAGTGGTGGTGCATTCTGGCTGTGTGGACAAGTGGCAGTTTTTGGGCGACCCAAGATCCCACATAGCCTTCAGTAACTGTTGAAGAAGTAGAAGAAAGAGCTGGGCTCCTGCCCTCGGGGTTCTTCTGTGCACGATGGCAGATAGAAGAGAGAGGAAAGGAAGGCCCCAGCCACTTCCAGTTCCTCTTTCCAGGTCAGTTCATTGTGTAGCACTGCTCCCAGCATGCACCTACACCAGGCAGGGCTGAGTGGGGCAGGCCGTGGGGTGGGAGGCTACCCAGGAGCCACACCAGTACCCCCAGAGGGTCTGAGCCTTGAGGCCCTGTGGGCTGAGGTCACCCTCATTGGCCCCTTTGGAGCAACAGTCAGTGGCCTGCATGGGGGCAGGGGGCCACCCCTTCTTCCCCAGCTGTAGGTTTGGTGGCTGCTGACTGCCCCACGGCAGAGAGGCTGTTCTGCAGGCACAGCAGTGAGATTCGGTGGGCCGGCACCAACTGGAGGCAGCTAGGGGGAGTTTATCCTGGGGGTCATTAAGCCCAGCGCTGGCCAGAGGTGATCCAGGAGTCGAGGAGGCCAGGGGCTGGCACCAGGGCACCCTTTGCCCAGAATCCCACAAGGTAGCCACCCTCTTTGCCCGGCCACATCTCTTCCAGTGTGTGTTTCTTCCTACCCAGGCTCAAAGACCAGAACTCGCCCTTCTACTCTGCTCCATGCCTTCTGGTGAGAGTGGGGCTCCTCCTCCTGGGTTAGGGCATCTCCACAAGCCAATCCATCCCTCCTGGCCTGAAGAGTGTGTCCCATTCTGCAGGACAAAGTGAAGAAGGGTCATTCTGGTTAAACAGCAACTCCCCCAAATGCTGATTTCCCACCTGCAGGGGTGCATGGCGAAGCTGGCCATGCTGGAGGACTTTCTAGCTCCCCTTGTCCTTGACCTTCCTTGGGGATCTCACTTCTCCATGGCATGTGAGAGTCCTCAGGCAGAAATCAAATTCAACCTGCCTGGTCAGGACAAGCTGCCAAGGGCAGACATTCCCAGGAAAGGCATGTGTTCCGCCGTTAATTTCCGTGACACCTGGGAGAGAGGCCCTGCAAGCACAGGAGGTGAAACTGCAAGCCGCACCTCCCCCACTGCCGCGGGTGATCGGAGCAGACAGCACTGTCTGATGGAATTTATTGTTTTGCATCCCTGGACATAAAGCATTGTATTGTACTTGCAAATCTGGACCACACTGTCACATTGTAAAGCCTTCCCCCTGGAATTTTGAATGAAAACAAGGTCAATAAAAAGAGACACCAGCTTATGCCCCTTTCCACAGTCACTGCACACGCAGGAGTGGGGCATCCAGGGCCTGGCATTTGCGTCCTGAGGACTTGGCCACACTCTGCTTGGGCTCCCTTCTCCTGGTGCATGGAAGGGCGTGTGGCTGCCGAGCTGTCCTGGGCTCCACACGCGTATTAGCCTTGGTCTTCTCCACCAGGAGGACAACGGGGCCACTTTCTGTAAGGCTGCGCTGACATAAATAATTGAAATTCGGAGCTCAGCGTGGCTCCAAGATGAGACATCATCTATTTTAAATGATAAGAAAAGTGTCTGTTCTCTCCACCGGGGAAAGCCGGATCCCTTTATTGAACCACCCGCTTCGTCCACGCCTCCTCCCTCTTCTGCTGAGCTGAGTGAAAGCGCCATGCTGGGAGGGGAAAGACACACAGAAGGCAGTTGGTCGGAGGATGCCTTCTCTTTCTTTTGTAGTTTTCTAAGAGTAAAACAAATTACATTGCCACAGAACTTCATTTTCTATATATTTTTCAAGAAGGTTCTCAGCAGACTCAGAAACTGTACAGAGATAGGATCAGACACAGCAGCACAATTTAAACAGAATTAAATAGAATCTGATTTATAATCCTGAACCTGTAGACCAAAGTGTGTATTAATAAACCATCTCTGGGGGGAGACCAGAGTTGACATTCCCAAACTTATCCCAGGTAGAATCTTCTGCCATATATTATTGGGCATTAAAATTCTCTGCAGTGCTTAGAGCTGCAAATTTGCCTTGCAGGAAGTCGGATAATATCAAATCTAGTGGTTCATTTCTCAGTGGGGGGGAGATGCAGACACTAGAAGACCTCTCTGTACTGAAAACCCAGAGACTGGCATGGTGGAGCTTCCCCTTGTTGGTGATGGCGTGTGACCCAGCAGAGCTCTCTCGCTCCTCCCCCCACCACCATACCCACCTTCAGTGGTGTGTAGGACCACCTGTGAAAGCTCTCATTGTGCTCAGGGCACTAATTCCAAACACCTTCTGTCATGTACATGGTTCTGATAGGCAAGATAATTTATGTAATTGTTCAACACTATCATACCCAGGCATTTAATCTATATTTAATAGCTTGGTAAGACAGGACATAATGAACATTGCTCAGTTCCTTGATCATACAATGAGCCCCGGAATGCTTTGCAGTTTATGTATTATTGCCATCCAGCATACTCTAATTTTTCAGTCTTACCTGATGATTACGGAAGGAGCAGAGAAATGCCTGACAGTAAAGGTGAGAACCTATTTGAAGAGGAGGAAATATACATTATTTCTTCATTAAGGATTTCCTTTTTCAGTAAAAGAGATGGCTATGGTAACCCCGAGAATCTAGCCAACAGAGTTGACCCTTTGGTCACATAGCAGCGTTAGGACGGCCTGGAGCAGGTCCCATGACAGTGGCCAGCCTCAGGCTGACCATGTGGAGAGCATAAAACATCTCAAGAAGGAAGGCACCGAAGCTCGTTTAACGCCACAGGACAATCATCTCCCAAGCTCTCACCTCCAAATGAGCATGATTTCTAAAGGAAGGGGAGTCATCTAATTTGAATACATTACTGTAAGGGTAACTCAACTCACATGTCCAAAAGTTATTATATTGTCTTTCTAAAGAACTTTTAGGATTTAAGACATATCAAAACACTACAAAGAGTTTACATATGCCACATACCCTACTCTCTCTGTTATTAAAAATCGTACATTAGTATTGCATGTTAGTCATCAAATCAATTGCTCAATCAGTGTCAATACAGCGTTATTCCCTGCAGCCTACACGCCACCGGATTTTCTAGGTGTCACATTCCACTCAGCAGTCCCTCCTCTGTAGGCTCCCTGGGCTGTAGCAATTCCTCAGATTGTCTTTGTTTTTGATGACCTGAGTAGCGCTGGGCAGATATTCGATGCATTTCCCTGGAGAGGGCACGCAGACTGCGCTTGGTGCAGCTATTGGTTCTGATAGGAAGCGTCAGGCAGTAGACGCCCACTGCCACGTAGTACCAAGGGTGTGGTCAGTCTTGACCGTGAGCGCCTGGGAGTCCGGGGAAAGTTCCTCCGCAGAACTTACTCGTTCCCTTTTCTAGACCGTTCGCTTTGCCCACACAGAGAGTGGGAATTTACACTCCTCACAATCATCTCAATTACTAGGATTTCTATGCACATGAGAAATCTATGTCTCTCCTTCCGGACTCATCTTTTCAACACATATTTACATAACTATGGACCTTAAGGTATTTATTTTCATCTGAGGTTATTTTCTTCTAATTACTCTGGCTGTGGCCATTGGATGACCTCTCATTGGCTGCTGTGTCCTGAGTCTTTTCCAAGGTGGCATCTCAGAATTGAAGGTCTCATTGTTCAGTTTAAAGTCAGTCTCATTTTCAGGCTCAGCAAGATGCTGCGGGTGCTTACTCTGCGTGTCTTGCCCTAGTCCCAGATCAGTAATTTCGCCAAGATTCCCGGATATAATAGCAGGCGTGCGAGGAGACGATATTGGAGTCCAAGTTCCTCTTTATTCTGGAGGAAACCTCCCAACTTGCAGTCTTTTGACCGAATAGTATTTGGCTTTATTCTCACCAGAAGTTCAGGAATAGGCGTTCTCATTAATTCTGAGCAACAGGTCACATGGCTGATCTGGTCAGGAAGTGGTTGATGAAGGAATTCGATCCAGGTTGTGCCCCCCATCGACTCCTGCAGTGTGGGCGCCCTCTGTTGTGCGCGCTGCTACGTGGCTGCCCACACACCTCCCGCTGCGAGACGAGGACGTCACTAACCAAAGCTGCACCCGGGTGTCATCCGTGGCGTCCGTGAGGTGCTGCTGCTGCTGCTGCTGCCCGCTGCGGCTTGCAGGCCTGCGGGGTCCGTCAAGGTTGTCCTGAACTGGGGGGCTCAGGGCACCCGATGCGCTCTAGCACCCCCTCCAGGCTGTGCAGGGGCTGCCCTTTGAGAGCCCGTTTACTGCGCAAGCTCTGCCCGCTGGAAACGCCCAGCCGCCCAGCCGTCTCCACACGGGCCTGCAGCGCGTAGCTCCTGACAGGACACTTTTGCCGAGGTCCATGCTGGGGCTCATTCTTTTTCATGTTCACTTAAATTAATTCAACTGATGACAGGGGGTTGGCGCTTTATCCTCCAGAGAGGCAGGATTAGAGTCATCTCGATTAGCCCTAAATGAGTCCCTGAAGGAAAATTTAATTTACTTCTCCAACATTGCTCTGAAATCAGAGGTGAGATTCAAGAGGAAGGTGAGAAATGGTTTTAAAAGAAGTCCGCTTCCTCTGAGATAAGAGCCTGGCCTTAGCCTCCCCACTCGGAGATATTCTTACAGCACCTTTGTATGGGCACTACTGTTCCATTTTGTTAAATGCTCAGAATTTAAAATCATCCCTGATGCCCCAGTATTTATACTTAGAGTCTGTGCGTGGCAGGGCAGGACCACCTCTCTGTCCAGCAGGGTCCTGAGCCGGGCTTGCGCTGTCCTAGGAGTCTTCTAAGAATCACAGGTCACAAGGTGAAGAAGGGCATCCCCAGAGCCACACGCGGCCAACTCAGGGCTGGACAAGAAGGTGCCCGAGGATGGATGGAAGCAGCTAAAATGTGCTGCCAAATATCCAGCGTATTACACAATGAGCGGTGCCTGCTTCTGTGGGAATCAAGGTACAGGGGAGGCTGAAGGCCGAGGGGCACCGAAGGAGCCCTGAGAATCCTTCATCTGTGCAAACAGCTTCCCTCCGGCTCAGCTATGGCTTGGGATTATTTCCAAGACAAAATGTAATTGAGCAATCCTTTTCCATTGTGTGTTCACTTTAAAATAAATATTTAGAATTAAGAACAAGGACTAGGACAATAAATGGAATATGTAAGCAAAACTGAAAATAGATACGTATACCAAAAAGAAATATTGAATGTTCTTGAGGAAAGCAAATATGATGACTGTGTAAGCTTTGGGGTGCCATAGAATCCACCAGGATTACAAAACCTCGCAACACTGAAGGCCAGCTCAGGAGCCGGCAAACCCCCAGGGCTGCTACTGATCCCGAGTGTGTATGCGTCCTTCCAAACATGCACGGGCACAGTGCCGCTGGTGTAGTGGTTCATGCAAGATTCCCAGCCATGCACGGGCACAGAATGGAGAATCGATCCCCAGCAGGTGGATCCCCAGCAGGTGGACATCCTCAAAAACCTGCTAAGCACTTAACTCTTTTCACATCTAGCTCTCATTACGCAGGTTCCTGGCGGGGGAGCGTCTAAGTCCCTACCCTGGACATCCAAAAGCTGACCCACTCCTGGTGAAGACAGAAATGCGGTGTTTATTTATTGTCTTGAAGGGGGATGCAGCCCAGAGCGGAGTGGGCCGGCAGCAAACTTCTGAGATGAAGTGGCCTCAGCCAGCACCCCACTTTCCATCAGGGGGAGCAAGCACCAGTGCGTTACCCCTAAGGCAGGGGCTCGAAACTGCACCCGTGTGCTACATCACAGCTTCTGGGATCCAAGTGTCTGTGTGGTCCAATCTGCTCAGTGCAGCCTCCAGACCTGGAGATTAGTTGTGAGGCAGCGCTGGCCTCTCCTCTGGGGCTCGGGGTCACACTCTAGCTCAAGGCTGTTAGCAGAATCGTGTCCTTGCAGCTGTCAAAATCATGGTGCTCACCTCGTGCGTGCCAGCAGGGGAGACGGTCTCTGATACTGTGAGTCTCTCTGATCTTGTCCAGCTCCCACAGCTTGGGGTTTCTTACAGGCTTATGTAGTCAGATCAGGCCCTTCGGAGGTAAGCTGCCTTGGACAGACTCAAAGACTCTTGATCAGGAACCTCAGTTCTGCCATCTGCAAAATTCCTTCAGCTTTGCCCCCAGATCAGCCCCGATCGCAGGAGTGGTGCCTTTTATTAACAGGAGGTGCCCTGTTGAAAGGCGAGGGTCACAGAGGACAGGCCTGCTGATGAGAGGAACCTTGGGGACCTCCTTTGAATCCTGCCACAGCAATCACCTGAGCAAGATTAACTCCTGAGGATTTGCTAAAAGCATAAATATTCATTTCTTTAAAAAGAGCAGGAATGGCACAGCTGTCGCCCAGGACCAGGGCCGAGAGAACGCATGCATAGAATATTACAACGGAGCCGCACCACAGCCACATTTTTCTCCATGTAGACGTTCCTGGCTGCTAATGGACTGCAAGCGCATGGGGGAGGAAGGACAGCGCTCCAGAAAGGGGAGCTCATTAAGCCACATCCCTCCAGGTATCAGGCTTCTAGAATTCCCTTTGTAACTTTTTTCCTTTTCAAACACAGGATGCATATTGGAGTCCCTTGACAGTTTTCACGTGTCCTGGTGAGAGTTTAAAAGGAGGCCTTACTGTGGTCCCATTTTGCCTCTTTCTGCTATTAAGCAAAGAAAGCAGTCTCAGGGCACCCTGCTGGGCGGCTTTGGCTCTCAGGCATGAGGGAGAGAGGCCACTCACAAGCCAGGGTTGACCCAACCAGGATGGGGCTCTCCGGCCGGACCCTTCTTTTCATTACTAGATGCAGAGTGCATTTGCAGCCTGGGACTGAAGCAGCGCAGAAGAAGTAAGGACAGGCGGGCAGGAGACAAAGAAAATCAAGACTGTAAGTGTGTGCTTTCAGGAGAACTACAGCTGCAGGACGCAGAGTTGCCCTAGGTTAGGCATACTGGCCCTTGCAGGAAACGCAATCCAAACATGACCCAGGCCTTAAAGGTACAGCAAGCCCATAAACCCCTGGGCCCGTGCGTTCAGTCGGCAGGTCTGGCCTGGGCTTCCCCGACATCATGGCCATGCCGCCCGCAGAAGTCAGCCCTCGGGACACAGCTCTGCCAGCCAGCGGGGAGGTCCCTGACTCCAGTCGCACCCGCGCAGAGGGCAGAGTCCTCCGCGAGCTCCCGCACTCCCTCGGAACTTGTCCCTCTCACTGCCTGACGAACCTTCCCCTGCCTCCTCCTGGGTGCCCACAACTCTCTGTGTCTTAAGTCAGCAAGCCCACACCCTCGCCGTGCAGGGGTGAGACAAGGTCCCCTCTGGTGTCCGGGACCTCCTCAGATGCCAGTGACGCAGCGACAAGATCAATGCGAAGAGCCTTTAACTCGGGACTGTTCCACCCACTGGCTCCTGAGGGCGACAGACCTGAAGAGCTCTATGGTGTCTCCAAGTAGGTGGAGAAGCCACCTGCCACCCTGCGAGGTCCTCTATAGCCCACCACGTCCACACAAATAGACCAGAAGTGGGGACCCGGCCTGCTGCACCTCTTCACACCATTCAAAATAGTCCTCCAGATGCTGTCCTTATTTACTGTGCTTAATGGGGGGATTAACACATTTTATCCACGCTTACATTGAATAAATTACAACATTTATATATGCAAAAGGAAGTGAAAATCACTCACCATCTTGTCAGGCAAAGATCATCAAATACAAATCCTTGAAATTGCTCCTCCTCAGACCTTTCCCTATGTTCGTGTGTGTGTGTGTGTGTGTGTGTGTGTGTGTGTGTGTGTGAAGAAGGGGGGCAGAGATACAGAAAGAGACAGCCCCTCTTAAAATGATGGCATAGTAACACACAGTGTTTTGCAGCCTGCTCATCTTTGCCCACTTAGCCTTTCGGGACGTCTGCTGTGTCCTACGTGTCACTCCGTGTCCAGGCGTTGGCAAGTCCTCAGCACCACCTGCAGCCCACACCCACTTCTGCTAGTAACCATGGAGCCGAGCAACACGGCAGCAACTGTGGGGGGCACGACTGGGCGGTCAGCGTGCACACCTCCCCCGCGCAGAGCTGGCCCCTGCTGGCCGCCAGGGAACCTCGGGGAGAGCACAGATGAGAGTGTCTTCGTGTCGACCATCGTGCATTTTGATTGTCCCTGAACAATTACGTCAGGAGCAAATGAACAGAATGATTCCACATACTTTATTGATTACTTTTTGGATTCGGCTTAAGTGCTATCATTGTTTTCAAAAAGCAGAACAAGACACTCTCTTAGTTAGACAGACATTTTCAAACTTCTCAGGTTGCACAAAGATGATTGAAGATGAACTTGACTGAAGTTCACAACAAGCAGATGTGGCTTAACTGCCTCCCCTTACGCATTCGTTTCTTTCCCACTTTTCTGCTGTAAGGACAGTCATCTTCCTTCATACACTTTTACATAGTTAATTGATTATTGTCTCCAGGAAAATTTCCTGGAAAGAAAAAAGTTTGAGGGCCGGCAAGATATCTCTGCGGTCTAAAGCGCGCACTTAGGCAAGCTTAAGCAGGCACGGACAGCGGTTTGATCCCCAGCACCACATGCTGTGCCAGCCCTGCCCTCAGAGTGGGCTGAGCCAACCCCTCCCCCCAAAAAAAGAAACAAAGACAAGAAGTTTGAATGTTTAAATGGTTTCAATGTTTTTTATATTAATTTTATTGAGAAAGAAGTAATAATGAGACAATTTCAAAACAGGTTGGTAGGACAGTTACAATAATTAATACCTTGCATATTGTTGTCTTTGTAGTAGTTATTCATAGTACAAGATG
>NDGN011403716.1:0-10350 GCA_002564285.1 Tympanoctomys barrerae | reverse complement strand
TGGTGGGCTGAGCTGGCCACACACACACACACACACACACACACACACACACACACACAATTATCCAAAGTTCTGATTGAAAGAACGACTGGCATCCACTCTTCTTAGAGAAGACCAGTCCATTTCCTGCCTCTTGGGGCCACACATGCTGTATCATGGTGGCCACTCCTTTGCAAGTTGTTTTTTTGCAATCTTATCTCCTCTCCCTTTGAATAACAGTCTAAATTCCAAAGAGAGGCCATGTCTAAATGATTAAGAAATTATCAGATAATCTTTCTTTAGCTTTATGGAAGCCAGAACATCTGGTGACCTTCAAGTTACACCAGAACGTGTCATGGCTCTCCTTTTACGCTTTAGGTTTCTGCATCTACCACCACGAAGCATATAAGCCACTGGGAGGTTTAACTTATACAATAGTCATGTCTGTCTCTAAAGAACTGTAGGAGCTAGCTCAGGAGGCTGTGAGAACTGTAGGAGCTAGCTCAGGAGGCTGTGGTCCACTGCGACATGCTGGCCAGAACAAATGGAGAAACACACCCTGGATGTGTGGAGCCCACTCACCACAAGGCCTTCCTGCCTGTCAGCTGCTCCTTCTTTGCTATCCTATAAAAATCCTTGTGCTCCTCAATTTCCTAAAACAAGGCCCTGAGACAATAGTTTCCCTTCATCCTCTCAGAATGCCAGCCCTTAAACAAAACGGATTTCCTTCCTACCAACTCTTTTCTCCTGAGTAGAGGCTTCCAAACAGTGAGCAGCTAGACCAGGTTCCAGTAACAGGAGCACAGTGTAACACCCTTGCCTGTGAGAACCGTGCCAGTGAAGCTGTACAGCACATGACCAGCACAGGCCCAGAGGCAGCTCTGTGGTGGGGGCGGGGGCTCAGGTCCAGTTCCTGGAAGAAAGGAACCCCTAGGCAAAAAGATTGCCTTTTGCTTGAAAGTAAAGCTCTTTCCCTGATAGTTTTCCTACAGATACAACAGCAGGCACAAAATTAGGATCAAAGTTTCTTTTTTAAGGGGAGAAAATGTCAGAAAAACTACAGTATAATTAACAAGGTATTATCACTTAACTAGCTGATCCACTCTTTGAAATTCTTCTTTTGGGAGCGGTATTCAGATGCCAACACATATCTCTTTGCTTTGCATTGCACTGGAGGAAAAGTAGCGAAGTCAGAGGTAGTGGTAACTGATGCTGCTGGTACTGGAGGCTGCAGGACTCTCACGCCAGTGTGCTGGGGTATTTACGGGCATTATTTGAAAAGGAGTTATTATCATACTTTTCATTTTCTACTAAACTGAACAGTTTGAGATTCTCTTAAGTCAGTCATGTACACATGACTTACAAGTATCCCTTCCACCGAACTGTTTTTTTAGGTAGCAAGTGCAAATTCTACCAATCTCTCAAGGTTTGGTCACTGCCAAAACCTTGCTGTGGGACTATCATTGGGACCGACATCCCAGAACTGCCAGGTAAAAGTGTCTTGGTATTTTTAGTTATTTACTTCTTGGAATGGCAGTTCACCTTTAGCTCAATCAGCTCATGTGGTAAGGAAATACATCAGCATATAATTTCCTAGGTACATGTCAACTCCATTTCTCTAAATTTTGTTGAAATGTGAAACACATGACAGTAAATCCTGTGGCTTCAATGACTTGGGGTTATTATGAATCTCCTATTCTCTGGTGAGTCCCTTCCTTGTCCTTGGGTGTCAGGCCCAGTGTCACTGTCTGTCACGACCTGGATGCCCTTTTAAGGGGCTAACAACTGCCAACTATAATGAAAAAGCATCTGCTACACACTAGTGAAGCTTAAAAACACCTGGGAACCCCTGGCTGTTTATTGTCAAATGCAGTGTGGTCAGATACCATCCGGGTCTTTGGGAGTCTGTCTGGGTGATCTGGAGGGAGGCTTGGACTTTGCTTTGAGAGCAGCTTGTGGTGCAGCTCATGGGGCTGCAGCAGGGAGTGTGGCGGTGGTGTGTGTGATTTTAATCAGCAGAAAGAAAGGGGGCAAGAGGTCTTGCGTATTCACAGGAAGAGGTAGTGAAAATCCTTCTCTTAGTAGAATGGAGTGGAAGGCGGTGTCTGGACACCCACATTTTAATCTCCTGAGGCTCTGGTCTTTCTGATCAGACACACAGGTTACTGATCTTCCATTCTTCAAGTGAGAGAAAGGAGAAGGTTGTGGGTTCAGTTATCAAAATTTGTCTCAAAAAAAGAAAAAAAAAGTTTGTCTTAAAAAAGAAAAAAAGAGGGCTGGGGAAATAGCTCAGTGGTATAAGTAAGTGTCTGCCTGGCAAGCACAAGGTCCTGAGTTTGATCCCCAGTACCAATAAATCAATCAATAAATAGCCCATTATTACCATGAATACTTCTGGAGTTTTCTCCATGTGCTTGATATTGTGCTCAGCCCTGCACTTGGTTCATAATGACAAGTTTTCACGGAGCTAGCAGCTTAGTTTGCTAAGGTGCTAAAAAGGACAATAAAGTGGGGCACAAGACTAGATTTGGTGAGACTCTGCAACCTCCTGAAGGAGCTTGGCCCCTGTGTTAAGTGTGTGGGGAAGCCGAGGGAACTGGTAAGCAGAAAAGCGAAGACTTTCTTGCTGCCATTAAAACATGGAAGATAGTGCGTCACTATCTGGAGAAGGACTTGACTTGGGATGAGACAGAAGGTGGAAAGTATTTTCACTTTTCAAAACTTCGAGGAAGTTATCATGACATCTCAAGAACCCTGGGTATCTATATGCAATTTCATAATTGAGTAGATTATGTTTCCATTGTCACTTCTGTCATGTTTAACTAGTGGCTTTTAGCACATTTATGCTATTTTAGCACACCTCTCACACTTGAGTGATGCCCCTCATCTTAGGAAGGAAAGAGTAAAACTTAGCTTCCCCAACACTGTGTAAACCTTAAGTACATCTACGAGAAATGAGGTAACTACTTCCTATGGATTAACTCTTTCTTGATGTCCCTTCCTTCCGTGCAGGTTGTGTGCACCATCAGCTCTTTGCCACCATCCTACTCTCTGGCTGCTGTGTTTCAGAGGCCCCAGGTTCCGGGTCATCTCAGCACACTCCTTCCCTTGGCCACACCCTCTGGACTACTGCCCGTACTGTGCACAGGGGCTGAATGCACTATGCAGATACCATCTCGCGTCTGAAGTCTTGGCTTTTTAGTTTCAAATACCCAAGGGATAAAGTCATCTCTAGGGTGTTCTGCCTTTGATGCAAATATGGCAACCACAGATTTGCATTTATTTTTTCACCAAATCAGCTCTGTGTAATATTATTTAGGAGCTTTCTATACTATCAGTGGAAAATTTCACCTGATGACTGGCTTATAAAGTTAGTGCTTACTTTGCTATTCTAGGATGCAAACTATATCTTTTCCACCCACTATCCCCTTTCTGGGGTCAGATGACCATTCTGTCAGGCCTCAGTATAGAGAAAATAAAGCCAGCTGGGACTTCTCCATATTCTCCAGATCTAGTCTACCACTAAGGGGCTTGCTTCCTTCTTTGACACACCTCTTCAATCTGTCCTTTGCTGTTCAAGCACACTGCCAGAACCTGATTTGGGTCAATGTCTCCATTAAGCACTCCTGCCACAGCCCTCGACCTCCAGCTCACTGTCTCTCTAAATAATCTCTTCAAACTGCAGCTTCGTCCCTGCCTTCCCAGCCGTACAGTGCCTCCTAACTGCACTAATCAAAATCTTCTACTTGGTTTTCGAGGCCTTCATATCCATACAACATTGGGTTCTTCCTACTCTAAACACAGTCTAGTTTAGTCTGCTTGCCTATAACCTCTAACCTGGACCTGGCATGATTACACCTGCTTCTTTTACATTAGCTTGCTTGAAATGCCATCTCTCCTTCCACTTACTTAGCTAAAGTCCACTCATACTTGAGTCAATGCTATGAACAATACTGTACTTCCTGGTAATAATAGTTACTGCAATAGTCGGACAGCTACTGGGTGCTTGTCAACTGTCATGCTGTGCTGGGTGTTTTATATACCAGCAACAGTTTTGGTCTATGAGGAAAGTGAACACAGAAAGATAAAATGATATGCCAAAGATTTCATGTAAATGGTAGCATTAAGATATAAGCAGAAGGAGATTGCCCCTAGAACAAGAATACCTAAGCACTGTACCCTGTTCTGCCATGTTCAGTCTTTCCATATGGATCTACTAACTAATTTTAAAGGTGTTATATGAATTTCCTTAAAGAGAGTGTAAATCCTTTGAGGTTGGCAGCTAGACACTGTGTTTATATTACTCCACTATACCTTGCCTAAGGCTGGTTAAACAGCAATTGCTCAATAAACACAATAACCGAATAAAGGGTCAACTCAGGCACTGATTTATCTAGCACCCTGACAGCCAAAAAGATTATCTTCCTTTATACAGAATTATGAAGCTCAACACAAAGGGAATGACAGTATAGCTCTGCAACAAACTAATAATTTTTTTTTTCACTCTTAGGGTTGCTAACTTTAAAATCTAGGCCTGCCTGCCTGAATGCTCTCTCCTTTTAAGTGCAAACAGTCTGTTGTCAGCTTGGCTTATCTTGACCTAGGTCACAGTCCAGTTAGTGGAGTCACTGTCCCTGTGGCCAGATTTTCTGGGAAACAGGGGTATTCTTCAGTGACAGTGAAAAGAGGTCAACTACCAGATGCTGGATCTGCTGCATGACCTCACTGGAAGTCTCAGTCTCCTTGTCTGGAATCAGGGATGAGGACAACCTCCTAGGGCTGTAGTGAGAATGACAATAGATATAAAGGGCTCAGCACAATGTCTGGCATCTGAGAACAGCTAGGTCAATGCCTACTACTGTTGTATTTAAATAGTTAACAAAAGGCACTGACTGGGCTGTACTGCACATGTTTTCAGCAATGCCAAAGCTCTCCAAACTTAAAAGAGAGGAAAGGAAGATAAAAGAAAACTCACTGCACTTATCAATCACTGAGAATTCACTGTGTCTGTTAAGTCTCCGACCGATGTGAGCCACTCCTGGGATAACCAAGTACAGGGTACCTCCTGCCCCAGCGAGACAAGAGTGCGTAGGCAAAGCCAGCTGAGAACTAAACTGTGACCCTGGTTTGGGGAAGCTGATGGTTCAGAAGGGAGAAGAAAAGAGGAAGTGAATCAGGAAGGGGGTCTTCAGGGAGAGACTGCACAGAGAAACAGTACAGTGTAACCCGTGGCTCCTAGGGGCAGGGGCAGGCCATGCGCCAGGACAGGCCTGGTGGGACCCAGCTCATGGCACCAGCTAGACTGTTAAGTCTTTTGTTTTTGGGTTACCAGGCCAATCCCACAGCCCTGTCTCACAGAAAATCCCCTCTGGCTAAAAAAAAAACTGGGCCAAAGTGGAGAAGGTAAAGCCAGTGCAGAATTAAAAAAGCCAAATCTGGGCAGAGAATACAAGTTGTACCCTATTAGCATTTTTAAAGAAGAAAAGCCTTGGCTTCAATAATAGACACTGTTTTTCTGAACCAAAAGCCACCCAGAATCTTCTTAAATATAAAGCCACAAACTCTGCAAATCATTATACCAATATTAAATAATGTGCAGTGCTCCAACTTTCAAGTTACTCGAGGGAATAAAAGGGATCGCTAACTATGCCAACAACAGGAAGCCAACTGTGTGGCGTGTGTGCTTGCGTGTGCGCACAGCGTGCTGCAGAGGACAAGGAGCAAATTAGGACAAGGCATCTGGAGAAAGAAGTGAAATCAAAGCTGACCTAACCTGGAACTCTACGGTTACTGACACACAGCAGTGATTTCAGGCCCAGTGAAACTTGGCACAGCAAAACTCAGGCTCTTCATATTGGGGCAAGACAATGATTTTCAATTTTCCCAAATGCTTCAAGTAATACAATTGTTTCCAGTTATCTCCGATGACACATTATGTTGAAATTCCTGCTTTAAGTTCACAGAGGTTTAGTACCATGCTTCAAAAAACAAAAACAAATGAACAGCCAGTGGTACAATGGATTGAGATAATGTTCCATCTGAAATTTCAGCACATTAGTGGGCTGGGAGTTACAAAGGAGACAGGGGGAGGGGTAGAGTCCCAGGAGGATGAAGAAGTTGTATCAAGAAAGGCTAGTGCCGAGCGCCAGAAGGTGCATCAGGACATGGTGCAAAGACAAGCGTTGATTAACTAGTCATGTGTCTCATCTTAGCTTCTTTTCATCACTGGGAGAAAATATCCAACCCTTACAACTTAAAGGGGGAGAGGTTTATTTTGGCTTATACTTTGTGGAAGTTTTAGTCCATTTTCAGCTGGCTCCAAGGCTGGGCAGCATGGCAGGGGAGGCTTGCTGATGGCATGACGGGCACAGAGCATCAATCGATCAAGAGAGGAGGAGGGATATATATACCTTCCCAGGCCACGCCCACACAGACCCACCTCCCAACACCACACCCAGCTATAAACCTATCAGTGAACTAATCAGGTGATGAGTATCACACGGTCAGGATCCAGTCACCTCCCAAAAGTCTGCCCTGCAGTGAGCAAGGACAGGCAGGAAAGGTGAATGGGAAGGACGCAGAGGACGACATCAAGCAGACCATGAGGCTTCTGGTCAGGGAGAGACAGAAGGTGAAGAGAGGATGCTCTGGAACACTCCAAAGAGAGACAGTGTGGTTTCTGGTTGGGGACAAAAGGTGAGAACAGTGCTGGATGCAGAGCATGGTACCCACCCGCGTGCTGCTGCCTTGGGGAGGTAGTGGGTGCTCCTCGGAGTGAAAAATACATGCCTGGAGGGAGTGCAGCTCAACATGGAGCTGATCTCAAGAATCTGGCTACCCTCTGAAGGGCAGCGGGTCTCAGTCAGCCAAGCTTCAGGTCACACTGTGCGGAGCAGCACAGATGGCCCTGCATTTGCAGGCACTGCAGGGAACATGCTGGTCATGCTGGGGGGTGTTTGGGAGTCTGGAAGAAATGAAGCTAGAAAGGATATACAGAAGACAAGCACCAGCTTGCACTTGCTTTTCAAGACACCCCTGTTTTCAGTCTGGCAGTGTCTGTACCTTTGGAACACGCCCTGGGGGCCCAGAACAGTGGGTCAAATACCCTCCCTTGGTTGGAAGAAAGAGGATGTAAACCTTGGTCAGCTTTCCTGTGCATTTCCTGCCCTTGATTATCCAGAGGATGCAAATGCAACATTTCTTCTGCTAGCCAAGGAAGCCAAGTGACATTTCTGCTGTTTTATGACAGTCTTAAGTTCCTATTTACACTGTAAAACCACAGAAGGTGACCACCTGCTTCTTTCTCAATGTTTATCAAGAAATGTGGCCTACGCAGGGCAAACACTTGCTCCTGACCATTCAGAAACAACCACTAAGGGGCTCTGCCCAAAACTGCACAAAGGAAGAGGAAATGTCTGTGGGGAACGCAGAGCAGGACTGCCCCGTGGGCACCGATGAAAAAGTGTTCAGAGAAGTCAGGCTCCCGGTGACCTGTGCTGGCACCAGGCACAGCTGCACTCCAGGGACAGCTGCCAAGAGCTGCCCTGCACGCAAGTGGAAGAAATCACCCTCCTCCCCCCAGTATTTTTAATTTTAAAAGGAGGCCAGGGTAGGAAAGGGTGATTTAAAGTCTCTTTTCATTTTAATCTGGCTTTCAACACATCCTTTCTAGGAGGGAAACGGATGCTTCGTGCGGTTCATCTCCATTTCTCTGCCTGTCTGACCTGCTCCCCCCCTACTATTAATGTGGGCCCACAGCGGAGGCTTGGCAGATAAACAAAGCAGTCCCTCCCAGAAATGCGGGAGGAAGCCTGGAGCTTGAACCAGTGGAATACAAATGAAGGCGATTTCTGCCTGGTGACGGAGGAGTGCGGAAGTCGGGCTCTGAGAGGCTGGAAGACAAGCAGTGTGGCTTCTGCATGCAGCTCAGCGCCGCACAAACGGCTGACCTCTGGGAGGTCAGGGCCCTGCTGGGAGGCTGGCTTCTCCCGGAAGAGCCCTCGGAATGATAAACCCCCAACTCAACGTGGGACTGTGGCGCATGCATCTCACGGTGGCTTTTCATGGCTCAGGTTGGGAACAAACGAATTTCCGGCTCCATACTTAAAACAATGGCTTGCTTTGGAAAGGGTTTGCTTTTCATCCGAGGGTGGTTTGCTACTCGAGGATGGAAGGAATTAAATTCAATAATTAACAGGCTTTTTTCCCCTTCCCGTCCCTGACATTTGCTGTTCAGGTCACAGCACACCACGCAGGAATACTGTTGTTGACAGAGAACAAGCAATTCATGTGCTGGCGGGGGCAGGGGGAGGGCATCTCGGGGTGAGATCAGCCTTGATCTGCTACCGGATTACAGGGGCCTTAGAAGTGGCTGATTAATAATTCTGCAGGAGCCCCTGAGCTGGAAAGCTGGTGCTCTGGGTCTGATAATCCCCAGTCATCGTAATACAAAGGAAGGACAGGAATTGAATTCCCAGTTCTGAATTGTGAAATTCAAAGTCTAAAAGAAGCAGGGATCCGCTTCTCCCTGGTCGCCCTAGCGGTCTGCTAGTTTGTGTTAAATGGCCACTGTGTTTTTTGAATCTGAAATCTGATTATATTTAATTAGTACAGGCCTCTGGGATTCCTAATACACAAAGAGTTATTAAAGTAACAAATCTTTCTAAAATATGTTCTCCATGAAAGAATGTGTTAATTTATGCAGTAACAATTTTTTTTTAACATGAACTAATTAACATGAAAAGTGTAACAATTATGAATTCTTGGTAGTCTAATTTATATGTGAATTTTCCTCAAGACAATAATCTATTCAATTTAAACCCACAATACTGAGAACATTTAAACAGACACATTTTTCTTCTATTTAATACACAAACTTCACAGTTTCATACTAAGTCCTGAACACCCCTATTTCTTAGTCTATTCCAAAGATC
Organism: Tympanoctomys barrerae; assembly: GCA_002564285.1. Taxonomy (NCBI): domain Eukaryota; kingdom Metazoa; phylum Chordata; class Mammalia; order Rodentia; family Octodontidae; genus Tympanoctomys; species Tympanoctomys barrerae. Next base: position 1,438 of record NDGN011403716.1, on the reverse strand, counting down.
CAAGGATTGCATTGTCTTGACATTTGCTTCTCAGCGATGATCCTTTCATTAACATAGAGCTCACAAACAAATTGAAAGCATGGAGCAACTCCAGGTTCCTGTTCTTTGTGATTATTCAAATGAAGAGAGCCATGCGCTCTGCTGCAAGTGGGTCAGGAAAGCATAGTGTAGCATCGATGTGCGCGCGCGCGCGCGCACACACACACACACACACACACGTGTGTGTGAGCACGTGAGCACCCACAGGGTCAATAAAAATATTATTACTACAAATATCAAGTCCAACCAGTTGCTGTGACCTACAACTAACTGAGCAGTTGATGAGTCTGTTCCCAGGGAAGCCACACAACACTTTCAGGACTCAGACAACTATTATTACAAGCAGCTCACCCAAGGCTTCACATTAAATGAGCAGCAAAGATGAGGTTCATGGCAAGGTACTCTTAACTGGGGGAACACACTCTTAACCAATCCAGCCCTGCCACCTAAAGGAGGGGAGAAGGGTGTGTGGGGGGAGACTGAAGGAGGCCTGGTATCCAAAAAGATATCTCACAAAGTGCTAACAGAAGAAGTGAGGAGTGCTTTCTCATCTTGCAAGGTGGTGGGTGAAAAAATTCAGAAGCCAGACACTAAAGAGAAGAAACAGGGAGCCCAGAAGGCTTCTGTCAGTGGTATGGTAAAAACGGTAAAGTGAAGGCAAAAAAGTTCAAGAAAGGGCAGCCCTACTGCAGCCGAAATCCTGCCCTGGTTAGAGGAATTGGTAGATACTCCAATCTGCTATGTATTCCAGAAAGGCTTTGTACAAGAGAAAGCACACAGCTGCTAAATCAAAGGTTGAGAAGAAAAAGGAGAATGTTCTTGCTATGATCACAAAACTGGTTGGTAGGGACAAGAATGGAGGTACCTGTGTGGTTAAGTTAAAAAATGCCTAGATTTTACCCCCCTGAAGATGTGTCCTAAAAGCTCTTGAGCCATAAGAAACCCTTCAGTCAGCATTTGAGGAAACTTCAAGCTAGCATCACTCCCGGCACCATCCTGATCATCCTCACCAGGCGTCACAGAGGCAAGAGAGTGGTCTTCCTGAAGCAGCTGGCCCGTGGCTTGCTATTTGTGACTGGGCCTCTTAGCCTCAATCATGTTCCTCTATGAAGAACACCCCAGAAATTTGTCATTGCCACCTCTACAAAAATTGATATCAGTAAAGTGAAAATCCCCAGACACCTCACTGATGCTTACTTCAAGAAGAAGAAGAAGCTGCAGAAGCCCAGACACCAGGAGGGCGAGATCTTTGACACTGAGAAAAAGATACCAGATTTCAGAGCAGTGTAAAGTGGATCAGAAAGTGGTGGACTCAGATTTTAGCAAAAATCAAAGCTGTTCCTCAGCTCCGGGGCTACCTGTGATCCATTTTTGCTCTGACAAATGGAATTTATCCTCA
>NDGN011403696.1:0-13508 GCA_002564285.1 Tympanoctomys barrerae | reverse complement strand
ATATTTTTTCTTTAAAATAACTTGATGTCAAAATAAATAAATAAATATGAAAAAAAAAATAATGAACTCTTTGAGAAAGGAATTAGAAAAACAATACCATTCACAGTAGCACTAAAATAAAATAGATACTTAGAAATTAAGGAAAAACATTTGTAGTTAAAGTCATTTGCATTGAAAACTATAGAACCTTGAAAAAAAAAAACAGAGATTGAAGAAAACATAGGATATGTCTTCTTTTTTCCTGGGTAGAAGAAGCAAGATTTTCAGAATGGCCATACTTCCAGGACAAACATATAGATTTAATGCAATCCCAATCAAAATGCCAATAGTATCCCTCACAGAACTAGAGAAAATAATCCTAAACTTTAGATAGAACCAGAGGTGACCCAGAATAGCAAACTCCTGGGCATCAAGAGCAAAGCTAGAGGTATTAAAATCTCAGACCTTAAGTTACAGTACATCACAAGATACAGTGACTAGGAAAAAAAAGTATGGTACTGGCTCAGAAACAGACATGAGGATCAAAGGAAAAGAATAGAGAGTTAAGAAACTACCTGAGGCACATTCAGCTGTCAGATTTTTATAAAGACACCAAAAACATACACTGGAGGAAGGAGCCTCTTTATTAAATGATGCTGGAAAAGCTGGATGTCCATATGCCAAAAAGTTTAATTTAGCTCCATACACCTCAACAGTTGCTAAATTAATAAGTATGAAACAAAATGAAAAAAGACAAAACATCTAAATGTTAAAACAGAAACACTTTATCTGCTGGATGATAAAACAGATAAAACATTTGAAGACATAGGTGTAGGCTAGGACTTTTTGCACAGAACCCCAGTTGGATAGGAAATACAATCAACAAGTGGGGTCATATCAAATTTTTTAAAACTTGTGCATATCAAAGGAAACAATCAACAGTTAAGAAACAACTTACAGAAGGGAAAGATTTTGCCAGATGTTTCTTGGACAGAGAAGTAATACTCAAGAATAAAGAACTAAAAAAAAAAAAAAAAAAATTAAACCACCCCAAATAAAAAACCCAATCAAAATTTGGGTAACTGGAATGAATACACACCTCACAGAAATACAAATGACTCATAAAAATATGAAGATATTGTTCATGATTGATAGCTACTAGAGAAATGCAATTTAGAGCAATGCTGAGATTCTATCTTACCCCAGAAAGAACAGCTATCATCAAGAAATTAAATAATAACAAATGCTGGTAAGTTGCAAGGAAACACAAACCTGCTAACATTGTTGCTAAGAATTTAATCTAGTACAATCTCTATGGAAATCAGCATGGCAGTTCCTTAAATAAATAAAACTAGAAATTCTGTTGGCCCTAGGCAATTCCCTTCTGTGTATCTCCCTATAGGAGTTACAGACATCATATTATACTGATACATCCATACCCATGTTTATACAGCACAACTCACGTAGCTAAATCTTGGATGTGGCCCGTATTTTATCAACAGATAACCAGATAAAGAAATGTGGTATTTATACACAATGGAGTACTACTTTACCATATATAAAGAAGGAAAAACTTGATTCATTTGTAGGAAAATGGATGTACCCTGCGACCATGATGCTAAGTAAAATAAATCAGAAATACAAGTTTAAAAATTGGGCTGGGGAGATAGCTCTGTGGCACAAGTGCCTGCCTGGCAAGCACAAGGTCCAGAGTTCTATCCCTGGTACTGCACACAAAAAAGATACAAATAAAGAACAAAATAAATAAAAGATAGATAGTAAGAAAAAGGAAGATAAGTATTTTATGAAAAGGAAGGGACTAAGAGATGGAGAGAGGGGGAGAGAGAGAAGGGGAGAGGGATTTAAAACAGAATGACGATGTATTAGCTACATGTATCAACTCCCCATGTGGAATGGAATCATTACATGCTATAAACATGTACCAATTAAAAAGTAAAATTGGAGAAAATGATAGTGGCATATGGAAGAATCTCTTAAGAGGCAAAAGTTGAGAGAGGAGCATTAGGTCACTACTGTGGATACTGGCATTTAATTCTGGCATTCTGGGTTTTGATCACTGCCATTATATGGACATGAGATTGAGGTTTGGTAGTAGAAGAGATGATATTTCTATCAAAAACTAATGGATTACACTAGGTAGTATCTTAAAACAACACCCACTATCATAAAAGTCTGGTGACCACGATCTTAGATTAGATATCTTGAGGCCAAATCAAAATGTCAACCATGTGGACTCTTAGATGGAAGCTGTTCCCTAGATTATTTGCTTCTGAACAGAGCCAGGCCATTAGAAGAACCAGTTCCTTTTGTTGTTAACACTGAGACCCCCATGTTCTTACCATCAGCTGGGGGCTCCTCACCTCCTCCAGGCTGCCATAACTTCTTCCGAGGTGACACCTTCCATCTTGGTTGAGTCCTTCTCAAACTTTGAACCTCTTATTTTTCTCTCTGCTTTTTATAGGGCTTCTGTGATTGAATCAGGTCTACACCTACAATCTCACCATTTTAAGAGTCTACTGCTTTTGGACTTTAGTTACAACTGTCAAATCCCTCAGATCAAGTCAAGTATAATAGTTTGTGCCTGTCATCCCAGCTACTTATAAGGTTGAGGCAAGTGATTTGCAAGCTCAAAGTCAGCTGGGCAAGTTAGAGAGACTGTTCTCCAGTAAAATTTTAAAAATTCTCCAAATCAGTCCCAAGATTAGTGTTTAATGAAATAAGCAGATGAACTGGAATCTCAGAGGCCAATAAAGAAACGTGTCTGGAATCCTGCCTAATTTGGAGGTGAAGTTGAGAAGATCAGAGAGCACAGAAGCTAAGATGGTAAATTGATCTTCAAAATAAAAACAGACATTGCCAAAATAGTTACAGTTTTGGAGAGAAGCAAAGCACGACTCATTGAAAAGACTTTCCTTTCATTCAGAAAATGATCTTGGCACATTGCTGATAGTTAATTGCTCATAGATATAACATTTTCTTCCTGGGCTCTCTATTATATTTCATTTGTCTGAATGTTTGTCTTTATTCAGTAACTGTTTTGATTATGGTAGCTTTGTAGTAAATTTTGAAATCAAAGAAGATAAGACCTTTTTTAGCATTACTTTGGCCATTCAAGACCGCTTGACAGTCATACAAATTTTAGGATACATTTTTATATAGGTTTGCAAAGCAGACACACACACACACACAATTGGGATTTTATAGGGATTCTATTAAATTTGTAGATCACTTTGAGTAGTATTGTTCTCTTAATAATAAATCTTTCAGGGCTGGGGAGATAGCTCAGCAGTATAAGCACCTGCCTGGCAAGTGCCAGGTCATGAGTTTGATCCCCAGTATCGAATGATGTGCTGGCCCCAAAACTGGGCATGGTGGCACACACAGGCAATCCCAGCACTAGAGAGGCTGAGACAAGAAGATCACTATGAGTCTGAACTGCACAGCAAGACCCTGCATGAAAAAAAAATCTTTCAGTCTATCAATAGAGAAGATCTTTCATTTATGTTTTAATTTCTTTCAGCAATGCTTTATAGTTTTTGGCATAAAAATATTTTACCTCTTTGGTTAAATTTATTCCTTAGTATGTTATTTGTTTTGATAGTATTTTAAGTAGAATTTTCCCCCTAATTTCCTTTTCAGATTGATTTTTGATAGAGTATAGAAATGCAACTGATTTTTGTGTGTGGTATTATATCTTTCTTTTTTTTGTAAGAAAATTTTATTATCTTATCTATAGAACAATTAATCTTTTGATGATGGTATTATATCTTTCTACTTTGATTAATTATTTATTAGATTGTGTGTGTGTGTGTGTATGAATGTGTATGTATCTGGGTGTGACTAAAATTTAGAGTTTTCTACAAATAAGATCACATTTGTGAAAATATATTTTTTTATTTTTATTTATTTATTTTAATTTTTTGGCAGAACAGGGGATTGAACTCAGGCCCTTGCACTTGCCAGAGAAGTACGTGTTCTACTGAACCATTGCCCTGGTTTCTGCATGTTTTGATTTTTTATTGTTGATGTTGTTCTTTTGGCAGAACCGGGAATTGAACTCAGGCCCTTGTGCTTGCCAGGGAAGCGCTTATTCCACTGAGCTGTCTCTCCAGCCCTATTATTTATTTATTTATTTATTTATTTATTTATTTATTTTACATTTGTGAAAAATGTAATTTGACCTCTTCCTTTGCAATTTGAATGTTTCTTCTCTTTATTCTCCAGTTTTTTGAGGTGGAACTTCCAATATCTCATTGAATACAAAGGGGAAAAGCAGGCAGTTTTATCCTATTCCTGATTTTAAGGGTAAGTTTTTAGTGTTTCAGTATTGAGTGTAATGTTAGCTTTCAGTTTTTCATATATAGTCTGCACCATTCTGAGATAGTGTTTTTCCTACTTCTAGTCTATTGAGTTTTTAAATCATAGAAGGGTAATGCATTTTTTCTAAGACTTTTTCTTGCATCAATTGAGATTATCATGCACTTTTTTTCTTTCATTGTACTAAGTGGTTTTATTAGTTGGTTTTGGTATGTTGAGCCATTGCATAGCTGGATCTCATTTGATCATGATGTCTAATCCTTTCCACATATTACTGACTTTGTTTTGTTACTTTTTTGAAAGTTCTTGTATTAATATTCATGTGGAAAAATAGTAGTGTATGGTTTGCTTGTTTTGTGGTCTCTGGGTCTTGGTGTCAGGGTGATGCTGACTTCACAGAATTAGTTATAGTTCCTACTGTTCAGTTTTTGGACCAGTATTAGTGCCAGCTCTTTCAATATTTGGTAGAAATCACCTATGAAGTTTCTTTGATCTTTTTATTGTTGGTCTTGAAGGGTTTGTAACCACTGGCTTGCTCTCCTTGATCTCCTTGCTGGGTCTGCTCAGATCTTTTATTTCTTCATGAGCCAGTTTTGATAGAACGCATGTTCGAGGGACCTGTCCATTTTATCTAGGTTATCTAAATTGTTTATAGGCAATTTTTCATAGTCTTTTTAGAATATTTTTATTTCCATAAAATTCAAGTAATGTCTTTACTTTCAATTCTGATTTTAGTAATTTGAGTCTTTTGCCTGCTTCCCTTAGTCAATCTAGATAAAACTTTGTCCACTTTGTTTATGTTTTCAAAGAAGCAATTTTGACCTCATGGTATGACTTTTAACATAAAATGTTATAATATTTAGTCCATAGTTTTGTAACTACTTGTTTGTGTTTTTGTCATGGGAGTAAAAATTACCTTTCAAACCCATTGTCTAGCCTTATAATAAGTTCTCAATAAATCAATTATTAAATGAATATATTTATTAATAAGTTATTAAACAAATGCATGATGTTAGTTTTAAGGGGATACACAAAAATCATAAATGCAAAAGATGCATGGGGTAACTTGAGGTAAATATGCAAGTCAACTTTATCTTCTGAATGCAAGACAATTTCCCTGTGTTTTTGTGTATTTTGTTTTAAAGCAACAAATTGTCGTTGCCATGTATTTTTATTGTTAAAGCCTTGTTTGTACAGAACTCAAAATTCTTCCTTCCTTCTCTTTGATCTTCATTGTTTTTATATTTAGCTAGGAAATCAAAGCCTAGCACCATCAGGTATGTTTTCGCTTTATACTTACTTTATACTCCTGTCTGAACCAAGCTCATTAGTCCTAATGTCTCTGTTTGTCCTCCAGTCCAAACTGCACTTCCAATAGTCCACAAACCCTTGCATATAGGAGCTATATCCCCAGCCCAACAATAAAGTAATATTTTAAAAATCCAGTCAACAGCAATATTCAAAAACACATGTAGAAATAATTCGAATTTAAGAAATTATACATGAACATGCAATATATATTATCATATATTATATGTGGTAAAGCTTAACATACTGAAAACCTAGATGTTAAACTGAATTATTTTTATGTGTCTGAGAAGAAATCTTCTCTGGTCATCTCTTTTAATCAGAGAAATATAAAATTATAAAACAAAACAACATAAAATATGAAACCATTTCTAACTACCAGTCCATGAATGATACTTTTATTAATTCTGTACAACCAAAACAAGTTTAGTTCAGAAGCTTACCACCACAACTATCAACCATAAATCATTTTTAAACATTTTATATGCATCAATAACATGCTCAATTTTGACTAACATTTTTGGTAGTAAACTGATTAAAAATAATTTCAGCTGAAAAAAATATCTTTTTTTTTCTTGTGGCAGAAGATTGAACTCGGGACCCTGTGCTTGTTAAGCAGGCACTTACTCTATTGAGCTATCTCCCAGCCCATTTTTTTTCCTTTAAAAATTGTCTATAACTTTAGCATTAAAAAGACCTTAGGCAAGATATAAAATGATGAAACTACAGAGGGCGATATTTATCCTATGGAGGCACGCCTGGCAGGGTCTGACCAATGGGCATCTCCCCTAGGGAAGGGCTCCCATAGTGCATCACGGTGTGTCAAGTTCAAGGATACTCTCTGAAGCCCTGCTCTCAAGGAAACTTAAGCGATTTCTAGCAATGGCAGGCAGCTGAAACAAACTAGAGTATTGCGATGCTAAAGACCACAATGTAGTAGTTCTTAAAAATGTGGCTAAAGCCAGTACTGGTAGTGCACACCTGCAATCCCAGCTATTCCAGAGGCTGCGGCAGTAGAACTGCAAGTTTGAGGCTAGCCTCGGAAACTTAATGAGCTTTTGTCTCAAAATTTTAAAAGGATCAGGGCTGTGTCTCAGCGTTAAGAGTACTGGCCTAGCATGCATAGGCTCTGGGTTCTGCTCCTAGCACGAAGGAAAGAGGACGGGGCTGGGGCTGGAACTGGAAGTGGAACTGGAGCGAGGGAGAGAGGGAGGCAGAGGGGCAAGGGAAGAGGTTTAGAGGGGGGGACAGAAAGGAGGGAGGGATGTGGGGGAGAGGATGGAAGAAGAGTGGGGGAGATGGAGAGAGATGAAGGGAGAGGAAGCCAGAGCCTTGAATTTCCCATCTAAAACTGTGTACACCTGTAATCCCAGCATATGAGAGGCTGAAGCAGGAGATTGGATGGTTTTCAAGCCCAGCCTGGGCTACATAGTGAGAGATCATCTTAGGGGAAAAACAAAACAAACAAACAAACAAACCTGCATGTGGTAGGAGGGGCGGATCAAAACACTGTGAGGAGGGTACAGGATAAGGGCCACTTTCCATGTCAACAGGAAGGTGGCTGGGTTTGCCTTCACATTTATGAAGTGGGAGGCAGAGGTGTGTCCATGTGTCCCTGGTGAAGCTGGTGCCAGGTAGGCGAGAGGGGCGAGATCTGAGTGCTGAGAAGCCAGAGTGTCTGAAATGCCATCACCCCCTATCCATGGCTCCCTCTCGGCTTCTATTACTTGTGGTCAACAGTGCTCAGAAAATGTGAAATGGAAAATTCCAGGAATAAACAACTGACAAATTTTAAAATAACTTTTATTACAATGTATTGCTATGATTGTCCTACTTTTAGTTAATGCTGTTCATTCCTTACTGTGCGTAATTTATAAATTAAACCTCATTAGATTTAGGATACAAAATAACATATAGTGTTCAGGTGTCTGCATAACTTCTTGAGAAGTGTAAGGAAGGGTTAGTAAGGTCACTGGAGAGATGGCAAGGCACACAAAGAGGGACGAGGGTTGGGATGACAACTTGTGAGACACAGAGGCTGCTCTGTCTTTTGATTGCTTATGGCATGACTTTGTGCAAAAACTTGTACTTCTTACATGGTCATGCTTATCAACTACCCATAATTTCCTAAATGGCAGTTGGAAAGAAAGAAGACAAAACAGCTAGGCAGGACACACATATCGATTCAAACAATATCTAAGACAGTGTACTAAGTACCACAGCATGCAACCCCAGGGCAATATGCAGATGGATGTCCCTACAGACTGACTCAGAAAGAACACACAGCTGAAAAGGGACTGTGTCTTGTGAGTGCCATCAGGGGCTGGGGGATAGAGACTGAAGCAGGTCTCATTCTCTCATCCTTCACCAGTCACCCCCTGGATGGTAGGATTTTCTAAACATCCTCATGCAATACTTTTTTTTTTTTCTTTAGTACTGAGGTAGAACCCAGAGCCTTGTGCATGGCAGGCAAGCACTGTGCCACCGAGCTATACTCCAGCCCTCACGCATGACATACTTTAAAAATATACAGAATCCAACAAAAAAAAGTCACACAGAAAGAAAGAAGTGGTGAGAAAGCCTCAGAGACACTACTGCTCTGCTTTGCGATCATATCCAGCAGCATTCAGGAACTGGGCCCACATGAACTCAGTGTGACCACAGGTCTTACTGTAGCCACAGGACCAGGGATCAGAACAGCCAAGCACAGAGACTGGTATGTTTCAGGCACAGACCAGTTCCTGACTCAGGATTGAGATCCCCTAAGATCAGCTCCCCCAAGATCCCTTAGATCAGAAAACTGAGGTACAAAAAGAGGAAGTAATTTACAAAACACATAGATAACACAGAGTTGTATCCTGACTCCTTTCCCCATGACACTGTCCTGCTTCTCAAAATATCACACGAAGTGAGTAAATCAAGATAATAGGATGCAAGACCATTTATAAAGTATGAGGATAATTTTGTAAAAATAGAAATATATGCACAAGTGTGTGTGTGTGTGTATATTTATAGGCAGGGTACTTTTAGGCAGACACTGGAAACAAATACACTAAAATGTGAACAGTGGATAGGAGTGGTGACTTTGTAAAACTGTTTTGGTGGGTTTGCTAAAATTAATATGATTAACAGGAAAGCCATGCTATTTAAAATAGTAACTGGAATGGGCAAGTAACAAAGACATTCTATAAAAATGCAAGGTAAATACAAAATATTCTGCTTAATTCATAAAATAATAGTGGAAAGAACATAAAGTTTCAAAGACTTGGGTTCAGACTACTCAAAAAAGTGCTAATTCCCTAAGCTTCCAGTTCCTTATACAAATATTTGTATGAACTTAATAAAACTTGCTTCACAAGGTGGCTAAAACTGAGTAAGATGTAGTAAATGAAAATTTCTAAAAACCAGTTAAACCATGTTTGTTCAATAGTGTGAAGTCCACTTTTCACATCTTCATTAATGCACTGGCAAAGATTCAATTCAAAATTAAACAATGACTGTAAAACACTAACCCAGTTACTGACTAATCAGTAACTTTGATTTCAAATACAGACATGTGGGGATGCTGGAGATGCAGTTCAGAGGTAGAGCACTTCCTAGCATGAAAAACTCTAGGTGCAATTCCCAGCACCAAACCAAACCAAACCAAACCCCAGACATGCCAGCCAGGTGTGACAGTACATGCAGTAATTCCAGCACTCTGGGAAGATGAGGCAGGAGGATGGACCTTAAGTTCAAGTCCAATGTGGACAACTTAGTGAGATTCCACCAAATAAAATAAAAAACTGCAGAGGATGCAGCTCAGTGACAGGATACTTGCCTAGCATGTACAAAGCCCTGAGTACAATTCCCAGTGCCAAAATAAATAAATAAATAAATAGTCAGCCAAACCAGGCATTTCCAGATCTAAAGCTGTCTATGGATTGTGTTACTGAAACATGGTAATTAGGTCAAATATCTCAAACCTTATCCCCATTTCAACTAAAAAATAATTGCTGGGCACTTTTTCTTTTTTTAAAATAAATCAGGGGTCTAGGGAGATGGCTCAGGGGAATAAGTGCTTCCCTGGCAAGTGCAAGGGCCTGAGTTCAATCCTGGTTCTGCAAAAATAAATAAATAAATAGAATCCATATTTGGTATTGAACTCAGGGTCTTCAAACTGAGCTATATCTCCAGCTCTTTCACATTTTTTTTTAAAATTTTGAGACAGTCTTGCTAAATCATTAAGTTGTGGGTCTGGGCTTGAATTTATGCTACTCTTGCCTCTGCCTCCCAGAATACTAGGATGCACACTTAGCTGGGCACAATCATTACCTAATCTAAAGTCATGAAGACTTAGATTGACATTTCCTTGTAAGAGTTTATAGGTTTTGCTTTTACATGCTGGTCTCTAATCCATTTGCAGGGAATTTTGCATATCATACAAGATAAGGGTCCAACTTCATTCTTCAGCCTATGGCTATCCAGTTGTCCCAGTGCCATTTCTTGAACAGATCATCCTTTTGCCATTGAATGGTCTTAACACTCTTGTTGAAAATCAAGTAACCAAAGGCATGGGTTTAAATCTGGTCACTCAGTTCCATTCCACTGACCTCTATTACTATCTTCATGTCAGTACCATGATATCTTGATTACACTGTGTAAGCTTTGATTGATGGAAAGTTTTAGTTTGAGGAAGTAACTGCTTCAACTCTGTGGTATGTTTTGACATTGGGAAGTATGGCTTTACCAATACTACTCTGAGAGGCTGAGCCAGGAAGACTGCAGGCTCTGAGTCTGGCCTAGGAAACTGTCTTGTCAGGTGGACAGACAGACAGACAGACAGACAGATGTTGGCTGTGGGGTTTTGGTAGCCATCTTTTACCTGGCAGAGGAATGTCTTTGTTTTTGGCTTTCTTTTTTCTTTTCTTCATTGCTGGGGATCAAACTCAGGTCCTTCCATTTATTTCTGAAGGAGAGTTTTAGCACATATAAAATTTGTGGCTGGTCAGTCTGTCCCTCCTTCCATCACTCTGTTTGTTTATTGATTGATTGATTTTTGGCAGAACAGGGGATTGAATTCAGGCCCTGGCACTTCAGGCAAGTGCTTATTCTACTGAGCCATCTCCCCGGTCTCCTTCCACCACTCTGAATGCCATCCCAAAAAATATCTTATTAGTATGCATTAAGCCTGCTGTGACAGTAGTAGGTAAAAGGTAAGGTTTACCTCATATGGCAGATTCAATATAAAAACCATTTTTAGGGAGTTGGGTTCCATTTCTTACTTCACCTAACATTTCATGGAAACAGAGAATGCTCTTTGCCTCTTCCTTTTTCCTCTTGGCCACAATCTTAAAAGAAGACTATAATCTCTATAGCTATTTGACATTGAGAAACAACTGAGAATATCAGCCCACACTCAGAAAGGTAGTAAGAGAAAAAGAATGCATGTTGCTGAAACTGTGGATAGCTGCATGGTGGTCTCTCGGTATCCATGAAAGATTGGTTCCAAGATGCTCCAGGATAACAGTATCCATAAATGATCAAATCCCTCATATAGTGTGGTACAGTATTTGCATATAGTCTATGTGTATATAATCCTTATGCCTTAAATCCTCTCTAGATTTTTTATAGCGCCTAATAAAATATAGATGTTATTTAAATAAATTTGCTATACTATATTGCTTAGGGATTCATAAAAGAAAAGCCTATTCATGCCCATTATAAATATTTTCTGAATAGCTTTTATGAGAAATTGGTTCAATGGGACCAGCCAAGTAGCTCAGTGGACTAAAACGCCTGCATAGGCAGACACAGAAGCCAGGGTTCGATCCCAGCATGCCGTGCCGGCCCCACCCCTGGGGTGCACTGAGATGGCAATTGAGATTAGGTATGGTGACACACACCTGTAATTCCAGCTCTTGGGAGGCTGAACACAGGTGGATCACTATGAGTCTGTACTAAAATACAAAAAGAAAAAAAAAGAAAGAAAAGAAATTGGTTTAACCCCAGAATGAAGATCTTGCAGATACGGAAAGCCAACTCCAATATCTTTGGAGGCACTGCCCCAGAATTTCTTCAACATGAAAAACAGATTAAAGTATGCATTGTTTTAGCAACTGTCTTAGAGCTGGACAACCCTGGGGTGAGTGGTGCAGATAAAGGGACTAGTAGGTGCAAAGGTTCTGAGGAAGGAAAGTACTTCACATAGCAAGACAGCGAGGTCAGTTGAGGTATGAGTAACAGATGGAAAAGTTCAGACATACAGTGAGCTATTGGAGAGACAGTACAAGGCTTGGCAGTTCATAGGGACCTTGAGATTTTTGTTACATTTCATTTCACTTCATTGACAGGCTCAGGCTGGCTTTTTAGTACATGTAATACTTGTGAAATTTGTCTCCACACATGAGACAAATAAAGACATGTCTTTAATACATGGTCATTTCTTATAACCTTCATCCAAATGAAGTAGTTAAGAATCTCATGCTCTGATAATTGTGATTAATAACAATAAAGACACCATTCTGTGCTAAGAATTACGTGAAGCGGTTAATCCTCACATTATTTTTGGAGATTAAGATGATCACCATACACTTGGCCAAATCCAAAAAATATACAACACCAAGAGTGAACATTAATGCAAATTATAGACTTTGAGTAGCAATGACATGTCTGGACAGATGTACTGATTGTAACTAGTGTATAATCTGGGGGAGATCACGATAGTGGCGGAGGCTGTATTATTGCTGGGTGGGCAAGCAGGAGGATTAAGGGTATTCTTGGTAGTCTGTGTTTTATTTTGCTTCAAATTTCTCTAAAACATAAAGATTTTTTGTTCTTTTGTTTTGCTTTGCTTTGCTTTGCTTTTTGAAGTGCTGGGGAGTGAACCCACGGCATTTCTTGCTAGGCAGATGCTGTACTACTGAGTTGTAACCCCAGCCTTTATAAAGTATATTTTTAAGAAAGAGAAAAAAATTGCCTTAAGAATTATGACCACTATATAACCATAACTATAACCAATAAATAGATAAAATCATAAGCATAGATAATAGATATATTGATGGCTTTATCTATCAGTTATATCCCCAATACAATTTTTATAATCAAATAAAATTGTGCAGTCCTAAAAAAAATGGTAAAAATATGAAAGAATGGGTAATTTCATTAAGTTTCAAAGCTTAGCATTGAGATCAAAATGTCAATTAAGATCTTCTTTTCCAAATTATTTTTTTAAAGCAAGCCAGGCCAAGGTAGCATACACCTATAATCCTAGCAATTCCAGAGGCTGAGGCAGAAGTTCTACAAATTCATGACCAGCCTAGACAACTTGGTGAGAACGTGTCTCAATATAAACTGGAGATAGCACTCAGAGCTAGAGTACTTCCTGGTGACGTGTCTCAATATAAACTGGAGATAGCACTCAGGGCTAGAGTACTTCCTGGTGTGCATAATGCCCTGAATTCAATCCACAGACTGGGGGAGGGAAGGAGGCGGTATTAACCAGTACTTGACCTAACCTAAGTTGCAGACTTTGGACAGCAATCAAAATTAGGTAATATGTACCAATGTTATCCAGTAACATAGCTTGAAATCACACCAGCAACCACAACGAGGACAGAGTAAGAAATTATTCCTAAAAAAAATAGTTCTATATTGAAGAATTTTACCTACTTGTTATCTATATATTTATGTTTGACCTATTAGAATGTAAAGCAATTTGATTGGTCCAGTTTCAAAAATATAATTAAGTAACTGATGTCGGCTTTTGAGTTAACATTTAATTAATTTATTTATTTATTTTTCACTGTTCAAGGTTTATTTGGTATTGTAGTTGGTGTGATGCTGGGTTGCACTGTTCACAGGTAGATCTTTTTACATTATATGGCAAAGTACACTACTCATAT
>NDGN011403683.1:0-17207 GCA_002564285.1 Tympanoctomys barrerae | reverse complement strand
CTTTTTCCCCTTTGGAAATATTTCTGAGCACTCTTGAGAACTCATACTTTCAGCTAATTGGATATGTAACATTTTGAAGGACAACTGGTGATTTCTGATTAAATGGATAAATAAATGAGAAGTCATCCAATAAATTAAACAGTTGGTTCTAAGTCACTACAATAAAGGGCATGCATTTTCTGGGTCATTACTCCTCACAAAATATTTAAGATATTATGATTAATTTAAATTTTCCTTTAGGCAATTGATTTCCTGATGTTTTCAATTTTGTTTTGCAGCCAAAATCGTCAATGTGAATACATATGAATTTCCCCAAATGAATATATGTACTTGATTATAAGATTAACAGTTTGTGTCACTTGGGCATTTAGTGGATGAGTAGCTCTATATTTTTAGAAATTTAAATGTGGTATTTAATAGCGGGATGTAGGCATATATTTGGCTTATATAAGTAGGGTTAGGAATAACAGAACTATAAATTATGTCTTCTATGAAACTATCTTTAAAGTCATTCAAAGTATTATATTTCATTTTTCAAAAATAACTATAAATGTCACCAACATTATGTTCTGCCATGTGACCCTTACAGTGTGGGGTAGATTAAAGACAGCTGCCAAGCTGCTCCTTCGGTTGACAGGTGGACGCTAAGGCCACCCCTCTGAAAGGCTCCTCCGCCACAGGCCTGAGCAGCCTCCTGCAGTGTGAAGCCAGCCAGCGCCAAGGGCAACAGCTCAGAGCCCATCATTATGCAGCAAGCCCAACCTGTATCTAGGGTACCAGGAAGGGGAGATGCTACATGGAAAGCAAACAAAGCTACAAAGCTGTGGACCCCAGCCCTCTGAGGGTGTAGTCCTCCTGCGAGGAGAACCCTCCAGTCCATGCCACCCTGCTACTCAGAGACCTTTTCTACTCACCTGGACCTTGAATCCATGACTAACCAGACAGCTTCATAAATGGAATTCACTTAATAACTGTCAGAGTTATTTCTATAACACCTATACACTGATTGATGTATTATGGTCATTACTTAGGCCTTATTGGCTGTTCATTATATTTTACATCTAAAATACAGTATTATTTTACCCCAGAACTCCACAGCACAATTATATTTGAGTTAGGTAAAGCCAAGGGATGATAATCCATAGGGTACATAGTACACACTTGCTTACTCGTAAATTAAAAATTTGCATCGTTCCCACTTCGGCTGCTGCTACCCAAATCCATGCTATTATATAGCATCATTATTTACTTTTCCTCAAACAATCAAATATACTCCAATTTTAAAGTCTGTGATCTTGGGGTATCCCTGAAAGGAAAGTTTAGCAACCTTTATTTTCATGGTGCATGCATGTTTTCCCTTTTCCTTGAGGTATGAGGGAAGTTTACTAATTTACTATTGACCATTTCTCTAATATACTATTATTCTCAGTCTTTATTTCTCTTCATAGTGCTTAGCTTTGACCTTTACTTTTTAAAATACTGGAGATAAATATATTTGATCATTATATTCTGTAATTGTATTATAACCTGCCTTATCTCTGCTGACCTATTATAGAGAACTAAAGATACTTTGTCCCACTTTCTATTGACAAGTGGAGTACAGTTGCTGTTATTTGGTGCTTATCTGTAGGAAAGAAGGGAACAGTGATGTGGCCCAAGGAGGTGAGCTCACTGGGGATGCTGCAAGTTCTTTGGAAGTCCCTTGGCAGGATGACACATTCTTACAATTTCAGTACACTCATTTGATCATGTGCTGTGTATCCAAAAGATAACTTTAGCCTCCTACACTGGTACATTTGAGACCCAGGAAGTGTGTACCACCTCCAGAGTCTCCATCAGTCCTTGTATAGGACTGACAAAATCATTTGATGAACCACTGGATGGGAAATTACAGGTGTATATAACAGGACAGTGCAATTACCATGAATTTGGAGGCAAATTTTGTAAGGTAGGAATTGCTGAGAAAAATCATACTTTGCTGCACTTGGGGAATTATTATCACGGAAGGCTTGAGTAGCAGCACAATGGGGGTGTGGAAGTATAGAAACCAAAGAGATGAAAATCAAACCTAAGACATTAAAGTGAGAGAGACTAGCAATAACATTGACAAAGGGCCTTGGGGACATACGAGACAAGAAGTATTTATTTTATGTATCTTACAGATTGACTTCTTGAAATTCAAAAGATAATCTATGCTTACACTTAAGGAAGTACTGGCAAAGATGCAAAAGTTCAGACAGCCTCAGTGAGCCATGTAAGAGCAGAACTCACAGCAGAAAGGGCAAAAAATTAAAATAGTTATCTGGGTCTGGTGGCCCTTGCCTGTAATCTCAATATTCGGGAGTTACAATAAAAGGGAGTAAAGAGGGCTTGGGTCCTGTGCCATGCCACTGTGCCGTGGAGCCAGCTGAAACCTCCACAAGCTGTGATCTCAATAAACTTTTCCTTTCTTACTTGGGGGTATTGGGTATTTTGCCTCAGCAATGAGAGAAAAGTAGTTAAGACACTGAATACATTACCAGTGTGAGTGTAGAGTGATATATCATTATAGGGAACTTACACAGTTTCTTTAAAAATTAAAGATGTAATTATCATACAATCTAATAATCCCACTTTTGACTCTACAGTACGAACAATAGAAATAAAAACCACTAAATCCAGGAGATATTTATATTCTCAAGTTCATTGAAGCATTTGTACAGAACAGCTGTGAGCCCAAAAGTACCTGTGTGCCCATCAGCTGACTTGGGCAAAGAATTATGGTATTCATACAATGGAATATTATTTTTCCATAAAAGGAGATTCTGCCATTGGCAACAAAACAGATGATGAATATTGTGATAAGTAAAAGATGGTATTCAGAGAAAGTCAAATATTGCATTATATCACTTTTGTGTGGAATCTAGAATAAATTGAACTTACAACAGTGCTATATGCATACCAATGTTTTAAAACATGCTATTCACAGCAAGTCAAATATTGTATTATAATACTTGTGTGCAGCATCTAGAATAGCTGGGCTTGCAACAGTAGTATATGCATACCAATGCTTTTAGCAACACAATTTTAATAGCTAACACTTGTAATCTTCTATCCACACACCCATATAGGACTACATAAAGAACATGTAGTATCTATCTATCTATCTCTCTATATAATGGAATGCTACTTGGCTATAAATATTGACAAAATTGAGACAACTGTAGGAAAACGGATGTACCTGGAAACCATATTGCTGAGTGAAATAAGCCAGACACATCATCTTAAATACTGTTTTGTATCTCTCATTGGAGTGAAAAAAAAAAAAGAGTATAATAAAGGATGGATAGAAGGAGATAGGGATGGAGCCCTTGCAAAAAATAAGTGGTCCAAGGGAAGAAAGGTGAGAGGTGAGGAGAAGGGGAGGAAAGGATAATTAGAATCAAGATGCACCAGGTACAGGAACCTAATAACCTCAATGAATACAGACATTACAAGCCATGCCACCAACAAAGAATAAAAATCGGAGTAGGGGAATGAGAGGAGGTAGGGGGCAAGGTAGAGGAAGAGCGCGGAGATCATAAAAAAAAAGAAGTAAACTGTACTGTAGTAGTATGTGTATGGCTTGCCCTCCAAGACAGCTGCAAACTGCCTGTACTCCAAAGCTGCACTAATAAAATAATAATAATCATAACTGAATTTATATTAAGCCGAGTAGAATGGTGATTTTGAAAAGCTGGTGTCTGAGGAAAAAGAAAGCTACTGCTCAAAGGGTATAAAATGTTACTTATAGGTTGAAAAAGATTTAAAAGTCATGTACAGCACGGTGGCTATACCGCATGGTAATATGAAGTGTTGTGTACTTAAAAGTTGTTAGGACAGAGCATGCAAAGTTTTCCCACCCCACACAAATGCCTGTGTGAGCTCGGGGCTATGATAGCCTGTAGCAGCGTCTTCATTTTGAGTTCCTATGGCAAAATATCTCCTTGTATAACTACAGCATACAAGTTTTGGAAATCAGTTTTGGCAATTCTAGCTCAATAAATTAGAAATAACGAGAAAGCATTTTGACATCTTGGAAAAATATGGCTTAGAATAAAACGGCTCTTCAGATCTGTAACACACACTGTTCTAACGCTATGCCAGAGTGAAAGCCTTGTGTTTAGCAAATTCAAATTTATTCTATGCCTCTTTCTCTTTCTCTCTTTCCTTCTTTCCTTCCTTCTTTCTTTCTTTCTGTGTGTGGCCAGCTCAGCCTACCCTGGGGAAGGGGCCGGCACAGCACATGGTGCCTGGGATCGAACCGCTGTCCTTATGGTGCCGAAGCAGAAGCTTTAGACCGCTGAGCTATCTCTCCAGCTCCCATATTCTATGCCTCTTTCTAAAAATGATAAATTTCTCAGCTCAGTTTGTATCACTCGTCCTTTGTCGCCTACTATCATCTGTAGTGCTGGTGTAAAAGGCTTGAAACTTACGTACTGCCCAGTTTATTTCACAGGACCCATATCTAAATCTATTCACTTAAGTGAGGACATGCTTGATATTCTTTTTGTTTCGGTTTCAAAAGTTCATTTTAGTTAAGAGCCCATTAATTCATTGTCTTTATTACGAAAGCCACCAAGGATTCTGCTAGCTTAAAATTATGCAGCCATAAAAATTGACCTTTAAAATACATTGAGTATTTATAGCCCTCTCCTTTTCTGATAAGCAATGAAAATCTGAATGGACTTCTTGCTAGGTGATCCAGCAGAGTTTATTTTTATTTTTAAAACATCAATTGAAATATCTTAGAAGATACATTGTGTCATAGATGTAAAATTACCCACAATGATGGGGTGGAATTTTTACTTAACAAAGTTTTACTGTTGCAAATAACCAGATACATAATTTTTTTTTATTACTTAAACAGTTCCTCTTGCCATTTACCCAGAGCAATTTCATTCAAACTTAATGTTAATCCACCACAGTTGTTTCATTGGCACTACATATAGTATTTTTTATTGTACTGTGCATTATGCGGCTAGCTCAGACTACCTTAAGTCAAGATCTTATACAGACCTGGCTTGCAGATTGGAACTATGGAACCCCCTATAAATATTAAATCAATGAATCAATTTTCTCTCTCTCTCTCTCAAATGTCCTTGAAGAATTACGCTCAGGAAATAAGTTAAATTCCTCCCTTGATTCTTTCAGCCCAATGAGACTTTACTATCTTCATTACTACCATGTCAAATTTTAGTACCTGCCGTATAAAATAAGTGGCCTCATAGCCATGCATATTGTTCAGGGCAGTTGTTTTATTTTCTATTTTTCACTAGGGAAAAAAGATAAATCAAACTACTCATATGCATAGCATGGACAATATTTTATTCTGTGTACTTGAAATCTAAACAAAGAATAAGAGCAATGCAATGTGACTTTCTTTCCAAAATAAAACCGGACACCCTATAGGCAGCACAGCACCCACAGGGTGAAGCTTGTTCTTTACATGTTGTAGACACATCTGGATCAAGCTGGTGAAGTCATGAAGCAAAAAATAAAACAGTCCTGTGAATTGGCAGCCAGCAGTGTTGTCCGGGCTGCCCAAAGCTAAACATAAAAGAAAAATCATCAGTCTCTTAATCCATGGGGTATTCATTTTTGTGACAAAGGTTTGATTTGTACCGCCTGCCTGCTGTCTCTGTGTGCTATAATCGCCCCTTGTGGCTAGGATGGGCTGTCAACACACACAAAATTCTAAGTGAGATGAAAAGTGCTGAAATCTCTCAATTTATAACACAAAGGATAATGCTAAGAGGCACGTGGCAGTCTCCTCCTACCTGGGTGGCGAATTGTTTGAATTAATTTGCTACCAGCACACAGCACCCAGTGGCAGGCAACTGCCACATCACGGGTCGGATAAGAAACAGACCAGTGGCCTCTCAGGAGGTGATCTTAGGGCAGGCTGCAATGCGGAAGATTTCATCAAGTCCTTGAGGACTTTAAGAAAACTAACAGAAATAACTTGTTGATTTTCTGAACCACGTATATGCAGATATATGAAAATAGGAAGTTTTTCTTTCTTCTGGTGTCATTTAAAAGAGCTGATTCCCCTCCTAAGGGTGTGTGTGTGTGTGTGTGTGTGTGTGCGTGTGTGTGCATGTGTGTGTATGAGTTGAGAGAGAGAAGAGAGATCTTTAAACAAGATTTTTGACAAACATGCGAATAACTGTTAAACTTGTCACATCACATCTGAACATTGGCTTAAGCACTTAATTATATAACTTGTAGATAATTATTAATTCATGTCTTAATACTGTCGAGCCAGATTGTAGCCTCCAGAGGTTAGCCAACATAAACATAAAAAGTAATGTGCAAGACTTTCTACTCAGCAGTTATTTTGAAGACCAACAAAAGGCTGCGTTTATGGCTAGACACACGCACCAAGCAAGCATCTTCAAACAACCTTCTAATATTTTCATATCAAATAATATTTAACCTTGAAGTTGGTTGTTATTTAGTTGAACTACACTCATATGATGTATATTGTTGACATGACCTAAATTCGGCAGATTGTATTAAAAAAAGGGACAGGCAGGGAATGTAAGCAGAAAAGAAGGCGAGAGGAAATTAGCAATTCATTACATGCCTCCCATGTAGCAACATTACCTCATGTTCATGTCCACATTCCCATATACATATTCTATGTGTTTGAGGAGCATTGCTTTACAGAGTCTGCCAAAGTATGTATGCATCCCTTCAGGAAAGGAGAAACTTGTATAAATGCTTTAATGCTGAATTTAAGGAGACATGGTGAGATTAATACAAGTTCCCTTTGGCTTCTCCAATTACAAGAGGCCCTACAGTGCTGGTCATGAACTTCCAGACATTGCCTAGCGTGGCCAACTGGAGTCTGGGTAACGTTGATGACTGGGATTGTTACACCTGTATTTACAGTTTCTTCTCTAAGGGCTGGCAAGGTAGTGGGTTTTCTGTGACACAAGAAATCCTCTAGAATCCCCCGTATGAGGGTAAAACCACCTGCTGAGATAAATATTGTACCATTTCTCTTTTCCTGAAATACGTGCATATATATTTTTGAACTTTTTTTCTCTTTCTCCCATCATTTTCTCAACTAGAAATCCAAATATAAGTCATATGGAGCACTAGAAGAATAATTATAACTCACGAAAATAGGGAAGGCGAGATAGCTCAGTGGTCTAAAGCTTAGGCAAGCTTAGGCAAGCATGCAGGGACCTCGGTTCGATCCCCAGCACCACTTGCCATGCCAGCTTCACCCCCATGGTGGGCTGAGCTGACCATTAAAAAAAAAGAAAAAAATAAATAAATAAAGGAAACATTAAAAAAAAAAAGAATCTAAATTCAAGAAAATAAAAGACAAATTCAGTAAACTGCCTGGGTTGCCCAGGAAGACACCATACACAAGGGAAAAATATGAAGAGAAGATATTTGCCTCAGACTGAAAAAGGGATACTACCTATCTCCTTTGTTTTATTACTTCGTAATATTGTACATTTTAGGATACAAATGGTTATCTTAGTTCAACTCATCAAGGCTTTTTCTCTTTCCTAGCTTTCATGACCTCTCAAGAATCAGACATTGCCATTTTATTACTTTGTCTTAGTGGTTCTGTGGATGTTGCCTTCCTATTTTCTTAGGCTAACGTTGGGCGTTAGAATCCACTTGTTTTTCAGATTTTTTGTTTTAACCACACAAGGATTCAGATAGACTTAGGCATGACTGGCATTTTAAAAGTTTTGTGCTTTTAATTTGAGGAAACTTAAGAGAAAGAAGCATTTCAAAAGTTCCATATTATAAGAAAGAGAGAATATATATTTGTAAAATATAGCCCAGGAAATAAAAGTCTAACAAATTAATATGGGGCTCAATTGTAATCAAAGGCTCTAGTGTGGATAATAATAGGAATATAATTTTAAAAGCCTTCTATGCATTTTTTGTTGTCTCTGTAGAGCAAAACAGTGGGCTGGCTTAACTTTATCTAAACACCACTTTTAAACCAAGCAGAAGTCACAGCACAGAATTAGCCACGATGTGTTTGTCTGCATGTACCTGCACAGTCAGGCCCCGAGGGGTGCACAGCTTCTTAGGGTGCTTCATGAGAACTGGCTGCACAGGGCCGGCAGGAGAGCTCGGCGGACGAAGAGCCTGCTTTGGCAAGCTCAGGTACCAGGATCCAATCCCCAGTCAAGCCTGCCGTGCCTGCCTGCCCCCAGGGCACGCTGAGCCGGCCACCTAATCAGAGCATGGTGGTACACGCCTATAATCCCAGTGCTGGGGGTGGGGGGCTAAAAACAGGAGGATCACTGCGAGTCCAAGCTGGGTAACGAGACCCTGTACAAAATATATATATAATGGAAAAAGAAGAGAGGGAAGGAGGGAGAGGGGAGGGGAGGAGAGAAGAGGGGAGAGGAGGACAAAGGAGGGGAGGGAACGGGAGGGGAGGGGAGGAGAGGAGAGGGGCCCGCTCATGTGTTGTCAGTATTATAATCTATGGCTTTTGATCTCAATGGTAAAGATACTGCATTAAAGAGAGAGAGAGAGATCAAAGACTATTTCCCTTTTCTTCTTATCAATTAAAATTCTAAGTACTAGCTAGTGCTGTGACAAACCTCCATTAGATAAAACATAATTAATGATAAAAAAATCTCAACAAAATTTCTTTAAACATTTCATGATTATATGCAAATGAAATAATCACATATCGATATATCGATATCATCTATTTTCTGGTTTTTTTTTTTAAACCTCCTCCCATGGTACTTCTAAGGGACTTTTGGTTGCACGGAGGGGATTTTCCTGAAAAGCTCCCCTGACATATGTGAAATAATTTGAACTAGATGCTGTATAAACGTAAGCCAGCTCTAAATATCCTAAGCTTCTGATGGTGCTGTGTGACCTTGAACATTAGAAAAAGCAGAATAGCTTTTGTACAAAACCCTGAAGTCAACTTATGTCTCTTATTTTTTCCAACGTCAATTTCAGCTTCTGCTTCACCCTATGGTAGAGTTTGCCTCTCCTGGCTTCCTCTTCATACCCCATGTATGTGAGCTGGTAAACCCACTTTTATATCAGATTCTCTATTTTACAGCTCTGTAATGTGTGACGCAGTGCCACTAGTGAGCTCTGGCTTATTGTCTGTCCTTACATTTGTGTGCTGTGTTTATCCCCGTTGTGTGTCCATCTTCTCACTCATGAAGGATTGAGTGAAAGCCTACTGAGCAACAGTTTCTATGTTAGCGTCCCGGAATAAAAAGAAAGAATACAGCACACTAATGTACTCCACAGAATGACAAAGTCTTGCGTATAAAAGGAATTCACTAGGTTTCCCAAATGCATGTATTTCACTCGGAGACTGCGCCCACCTGTGGATGATAATTCCAGACCATGAAAAGCAATATTCTGGTTTAAGAGTAAACCTTTCTTTAGCATTTGAACAAATGCTATAATTTGGTTTCTAAAAATGCCCCTAAATATCATGCAAAAATTTTAATAGACCAACTAAGTTCCTAAAAAAAAACCTACACATCAGAGTCAGCTATTTGATGGCCTGTTAAAAAGGAAAAATCCTTTCCTATGAAACAGGCTGTTGTTTGTCTGACAACACAAATATTGGCCCACTATCCAGTATACCTGAATTAAAAGTAGGTGAGTCTTAGAGTATCACCTGTATGCCAAGCTGTTCAAAGACATAAAACCCAGGGATCCAGCCACATGAAAATTTTAAAAGGTGGCCATCAGTGATAGACCCTAAAGTGTGTGTAACTGGGATGTAACTTGTGCCATAACTATCAGTATTGGCCTTGGGCAAAAGAAGCGAAGGTATCCTAATTAATGTCTTCCTTTCACTTCCGGATCTCACTGCCCTTCCTATAAGATTATTTCCATGTAACTTCAGCATCAGGAAGTTCCAGAGGTGAAATGATTCTGCATGGAAAAAAAAAATTATTTTTCTCAGACATGGAATTGTTTCCCTTTTTTTCCCCACATTTAAATGGTACTTCTTAAACCTGAAAGGTTCTGGAGGACAAATCTAAGAATGTCTAACAGAGGAATATTTCATGTGTTGTGTAAAACCGTTATACAACAAATGTCCTCGCTGCATTAGTCAATCCATCATTACTATAATGAAGTACCTGACACAGCTACTTAGAAAAGGATTCTTGGTTCATTCACAGTCTTGGAGGATCAAAGAATCCAAGTGTAGAGCCTCGTTCATCTAGCTGCTGGTGAGGACAGCAGATAGCGGTGCTCTGTGACAGAAAAGCACATAGAAGCAAGCTGCGCCCCTTCAAATGAGATCACACAGGAGGATCAGTTGGGTCAGCTTGCTCCTTTAATGACAACACTCATGAGAGCTACTGAAGTAGTTGGACAAGAAATAGCTCAAATCCCAAAGACCTAAACCCATCCCAGGGCTACCCACTGCCTTTTGTAGACTAAACCACCAATCACAATGGAGTCTTGGGCATACCCAACTGTACTCACACCATGGCCCCCACTAATCTTATACAGAAGTAGTAACTCTTTTGGTACTTTGAAGCCTTCCTTGATGACTGTGGATGGAAGAATATTTTCCTTCCTGGTCTTTCAAGGATCGTTCGTTGGAGCTTACCTTTGTGTTGGAAGCGATTGTGGAAATAGAACCACTTTCCTTAACTCTATCCTTCCCATCCTTGCTGGGGCTCATGTAACTATTCTGCGACAGGTTCATCCTGAAATTCAATCTACACCCCATTTCTATCTCTTCCTCATTGGAGGCTGCTGGGGCTCCATTTGCTACCAAGTTCTCATTCCAAGAAGTCTTGAATTACTCCTTCAAGTCCCCATTCAAAGAGTAATTCAGGAACCTGGGTTTGTACTCAGCACAAAGGAAGTTTCAAGTTCTATGAGCAGGACTCCCCTTTCCACAGGATTGGGGAGAATTTTGATTTTCTTAAAAGTAACAATCAATAAAAATGCCTTTTACTTTTAGGCCACTGAAACACAGACCATTATTTCAAAATCCATCCTTGATTGTGTAACAATCAAAGTACTCCAATGGGAACATTGAATTGATTTTATGTTTGAGTTAATCAATTTTACTTAGTTGATTTTTTTTAATTTTTAAAAATTATTTATTTGGTACAGGGTTTTACTACATAGCTCGGACTCATAGTGATCCACCTGCCTCACCCTCTCCAACTCTGGGATTATTGGCATGTACCACCACACAAGGTTTCAGGGCCAGCTCAGCATGCCAGGGGCTCCTGGGCCAGCATGGCATGTGGTACTAGGCACTGAACTTGGTCCCTTGTTCTTTCCAGACAGGCACTTAGACTGGTGAGCTATCTCTCCAGCCCCATAATCTAGCATTTTTTGAAAGCCATATGAGCTGTTTTCCAAATCATCATATGGTCATAGAAGAGGGTATGGTATTTATGATTATAAAGTCAGATTTGGGAGGGAAGGAGGCCACATTGATGCAAATTAAGCATAAAACTAAAGAAAACATTTCAAAAGGCTCTATTTTAAACACTTTCTTCTCATTGTTCATGTTTCCCAATATCATATTGACCTCATATGATTTTTCTCCTATATGAACAGAAAGGAAAACATTTATAGTTGCCAACATACTTCTCCCAACTGTAGCTAATCACAACCCCTCAATCACACCACCTCATGCAAAACTCAAAACCTGGAACCGTAGCAGGACAGTATCTGGAAAGTGCAGGTGAAACTCAGAACACATATAAGAATGATGAGTAAAAATCACTATACAGACTTTATCATATTACTTAACTGATGCTTTCAAGAATTTATGCTCAAGGATTTTATTGCTATAAGAAGAAAAAAATATATGGTCTTAGGTTCCTATTGATACCTACCAGCATTAGTGGGGTGCAATTATTCACATACTAAAATGTTCAGGAAGAGGGAGCTACAATATTTTCTGGTCTATTGCTGGGACTTGGATAGGGTTTTTTTTCAGGGCTGAAGGGTTGGAGGTTCCTTCCCCAGCATTGTGCAGCTGAAGTGCAGGTCCTAAGTGTCGGGGATTCATGTAAACAACTTAGGGTCTAATGGTGCTCACCTGAGAAGAGATTATGTCCTAGCTCTTGGGATCTTTGGTGGAGCTCTAATGAGTGGGTTGTGACACAGCCCAGGGCCTAGTCAATCACACTGAGGCTTCCTGCCCAGTGAGGTGAAGTGTTCTTCTACAGACTCTTACCACAGTGGTGGCAGGTGCCTGAGGCCTTTCCTAGGGACCAGCAGAAGCTGGAGCTACCCCTTCTACCTCTGGAGCCAGGACCTGAAGGTCATCCACCAAGTGCTTTGTGAAAGGAGAACAATAGAGGAGCAGAGCTTTGAAAAGCAATGGAAGAAATAGATGGCTTCATTGTGTAAATCAAGAGCTTGCGTTTGCCCGTCTCCCTCACTGCACATAGCAGAAACAGTGTGACATTCCTGAGGATATTGATTAGTAATTGGCAGCACAGCCAGCCATGCTGAAGTCATGGAAGTCTGAACAATCCAGATACCCCTTACTCTGTAGTGCAGCTAAATTTGGTCAGCTACAGTGAAACTGTTTACAGTAATACACACTAAAATAATGGAATCAGGTTCTGTGTTCACTCAACATATTTAATGGGGGATAAATATCAAACAGAACAGCTAATTTATTTTAGAAGGAAATTATGCTCTAAATATTTTCATGTATATTTAGTCTGGCTTCAAAGACCATAAGGAGAGTAGTCTGAGTTCATATTGATGAGCTGTACAACATAACAAAGCTTACTAAAGAATCGAGAAAATATTGCGTGCTATATTTTAACATTTGTCCAATTCACATCAAAAATTACTGGGCTGGGGAAATAGCCTGGTAGTCTAAGTGCCTGAATGGAAAGCACAAGGACCAAGGTTCAATCCAAAGTACCATATGCCATACCAGCCCTGTGCTGTGCCATCCACTGAAACCAGGCATTCATAGTCATATAGAAATGGTGGAGCATTCCTATAATCCCAGAACTGGGGAGGCGGAGACAGGAGGTTCACCAGGAGTCTGAGATGCATAGCAAGATCCTACACCAAATAAATAAGTAAATAAATAAATAAATTTTTAAAAATAATTTTAAGCTCAGGGGATGGGGGTTCTATCCTCAGGCTTGCTGTGCTAGCCCCGTCCTCGGGGCACCCTAAGACAACAATTGAGACTGGGGGTGGTGGCAAGTGTCTGTAATCCCAGCTCTTGGGAGGCTGTAAACAGGCAGACCACTATGTGCCACATCTGATCTAGTAGTGAGATCCTGAACACCCTGTAGACCCTTTCCTAAAATACAAAAATAAAATAACAATACTAAAATCTCTCTGGCTTTACCAAAAAAGTTTTACACAGACATACAAACTATGGCATTTGTTTCTATACTTTGATGAATGTAGGTTGTAACAGCCATGAAATCTGATGGCATGATCATTGAAAAGCCTTTATCCTTATGTAATGGGGAGAAGAATTTCCATAAAGCATTTTTTATGGCGGGAACCCTATCTAATCTACCCAGGATATTACAGATTTGAAAGATATGTTCAAGGGAAAAATTATTCATCTCTTAGATATTAGAAGTCTCAGATAATGAAGCAAAGGGTCCCAAGTTTCAACCCACCCTGAGCAAAGTAGCAATTTAACAACAGTGCATCTCAACAAATAAATGAACAAATGATTCTGCTTATAGCTTACTGAATAGGCCTTGGGTTCAATTTTTTTTTTTTTACCAGAAAGGTAAAGATGTTTCCACGTGTGTAATAGTACATTTATCACAGAACAGCAGCAGACTGAGGCATCTATGGTCAACGTCAGTAGAACCAAGTTGCCTGAGTTCAAATCCCAGCTCTACCACATTCAACCATATGATTTTAGGCACCTTCCCTCTTTGGGTTTTAGATTCCTCTAATATAAAATTTCTATATTAACATACACAAATATGCAAGCATTCCCACGAGTGTTATAAGGAACTTTTATTCTCCTTATCTCTGCTTCACCATAACTTGATGGGAAGTAATTCCATGCCTTAGTGTCATAAATCCATTCTCCACATCTCTCTTGAAGCAATACATATTGATGAATACCTGAGGTTTTGGGGGGTGTTAAATAATTTTTTTTTAAAAATACGAAAAATGGAATAAAACACTATTAAAAATAATACAAAATTTCACTAAACAAAGTAACAGGAATTCAACAATGGATGCTGTATAGCATGATGTTATCTTCAAATTCATTGTGTAGGTTACCAGGTATAAATATACAAGATTGGTTTAAAGAAAATAACAAAACAAAATAAGAGCCATAAGTTATAAGAAATTCAAAATAAAAAAGAAAAAAGAAAAAAAATTAAGAATTAACTGCTACTTTCAAAAGACTAGCAGAAATTGGAAGCACAATTATTCAGACTATCCTGCATATATACAAGATATACATATCTTTCACCTTCTTTTATTTGTCCTTTTCCTCATCCCAGTTTTCCCTTTCCACTGACATTCTTTCCATTTTCTGGTATCTATTGTACCATTCTAACTTTATTTACTCTTTCAGGTTCTGACAAAATCAAGATAATGCAATATTTACACATATGGATCTGATTTATCTCACTTATCAATATAATCTCTAGCTATGCTTACAAATATGGAATGATTATTATTAAAGAGGTAAGGTTCTAAATAACTCAAGATAATGTTCTATGCATTATGGAGTATCTTTTCTTATTTCAAAAGATACAGCATTTGCATAGTGATTTTTAGAAACCTGTACCAAAATTATCTGCATTCTAATTGATATATATATATATATATATATATATATAGTTTGAAGAATTTTACCAGTATACTAAAGTGACAGTGAATTAATGCAATTACAATTGGTATAGAAATAAGATAATATATAACAGAATGGTTTTGAAATGAAAGCTCATGACTTCAACATTTTGTTGAACTTATCAACACTATCAACTGTTCTTTTAATATGAAAAATATAATTTGAATAATGCCAAGTATATAAATGTAGCATCCAGCCTGCTATAAATTTCATAATTACCATAATCATGGTAATCAACATCTGATACCCAACATGATAGCAAAATTCAACTTCTACATGAACTAAATACTTCGAAAGAAAATATTACATTGTTTTTAAAGAGTTTATTGTACATTCTTCTTCAAAGAAAAAAGATGACATGTGCAAAAGCAGTTTGAACTTCTAGTAATTCTGTCTGCCAATACGACAGCATCAGTAATTGTACAGCAGGTTTTGGGCCAACACAAAGGACTCAATTAAGACTGAATAGCTTAGTCGTAAACTAGCTCAGGAAAACAGAGAAATTTAGCACTCTTCTATTGTATTAAACGGGGTGGCTGACCATGGCAACAGAACAGCTTAATTTTGTTTTTGGCAGATTGAGAAGAAATCAATACTTTCCAGATCATGTGCTGAGTGCCTATTTACAAAAATAAATTGTCACTGTTAAAAAAACTATCCGAAGGGACTCCTAGAAGAGACAGAGACAGAGAGACAGACAGACAGAAACACAGACAGAGAGAAACAGAGACAGAGAGAGACTGAGAGACAGATGGACAGACAAACGGACAAACAGAGAGAGAAAGGCAGAGAGAGAGACACACAAAGAGGAAATTTCAAGGAATTTATTCATTCAGGGGATGGGAAAGAAATTTCTTTCTCTTTAGACTTGATATTATTCTTAAAATGCACAAAGATACTCAAAAACATTTAGCAAAAAATAGGATGGCATACTGCATTTATAGCACACTGCTTCAGAACTCTTAGACGATCTTAGTACTTATTATCACATTGTTGTTCAGGCTGTTCGAGTAATGACATATTTTATTAATAATTCTTAAAGTCAGTTTTTCATTTTAGTGTATTAAATTTCTAAAGAAATACTTTTAATGGAAAATCAAGCCTAAGGATAATCAAATATTAAAATATATGAGAATAAAGAAAAGGAGGGGCTGGTCAGATAGCTCAGCAGACTAAAGCACCTGCTTAGGCAGACCCAAGGGTTGGAGGTTCCATCCCCAGCCTGCTGTGCCAGTCCCGCCCCTGGGGCACAATGAGCTGGCAATTGAAACTGGGTGTGGTGGCGAATGCCTATAATCTCAGCACCTGAGAAGCTGAAAACAGCTACAAGTCTGGTCTGTATAGTGAGACCCTGTAGACCCTATACTAAATACAAAAAATAAATAAACAGGAGTTATGAAAAGTCAAATATGAATAAATCTTCACAATTTTATGCAATAGAAAGCTGTGGTAGTGTTCCTAATGATATATGGTATAGGGCTTTGCAAATTAAGAGATTTTAGGTTGTGTAGTTTGTCAGTATGCGTGGAATGAATTTTCACGTGAACAGGCCCAAGTGCCACCAAGTTCAGGTGTCCCTTATGTGATGACCACACTTGTGCAGCAGCAGGATCCCTTTTTTATTGCTAAGATAAGGTTACAGCTACTGTAGATAAACAGAGGCAGGAAGGATGTGTTCCACAGCAGAAGTGAATTGCCAACCCTGGAGTCTGGATTTTAAATACATTTCTAATATCTGTCATAAAGATAAGAGCTGTAAATACATAACAACCTGGTGGTCCTTGGATTCCATGCTTTGCCAGCATATATTAAGTGTAGTTCATAGTGGACACTAGTGATTTATTAGAGCTGAGTATAGTAATGCTGACGTTTTCCTGTATGTGGGCACTATAACTGAAAGGCTTAATTTTTCTTAACTCTTTCATCTTTGTTGAAAAACTTGTTCGCTTGCTCACTCCTTCCTTCCTTCCTCTCTTCTTACTCAATCTTTTCCACCCTTTCCCTTTCCCACTTCCATATACTATTTTTGGGGTAAAGTCTTCAATCTAAAGTAACTGACATCACACCTGCCTTGGCTCCTGTTCACCCCTCAAGATCTCCCTCAGCGAGGCTTCTGCTGAGGCAGCTAGGGTACAGCTTCTGCACAAATGGCTCTAAGGAGATACTTGGTCTGACCTTGAGTCAGTTATTCAAACTCTCTACCCTCCCCCTTATACTCCACAGCTCACCAGAAAGTCAAACATTTGACTTTATCACTTCCTCCGAAAGATAAGAGGAAAAACAAAACCTAAAGAAATTTTGGATTTATTTATTTATGGGCAGACTCTACAGGGTCTACACAGTCTCACTGTGTAGATCGGACTCA
>NDGN011403682.1:0-10968 GCA_002564285.1 Tympanoctomys barrerae | reverse complement strand
TGAACTCAGGCCCTTGCACTTGCCAGGCAAGCACTTATTCTACTGAGCTATGTCCCCAGCCCCAACCTTTATCCTTTACCTTTCTTTATCTGTCTCCTCCTCCTTTCCCTTATGACCAAACATTCCTAAATCTGAAAAACTGACTCTACCTGCAAGAAGCTGATCCCTATGAACAAAGCACTGGGCTTCTATTGCTACCTCTTCCTTTTGCCTATTGGATGGACTATAAACTGGGTATGGTGGGGCACAACTGTAATCCAAGCAGTCTGGAAGGATTATAAATTCCCTATCTCAAAATAAAAAAAAATTAAAGAGGGTTAAAAATGTACATTTTAACACACACACACACACACACACACACATCCCACAGCATTATTTACCAATTTAAAAAATGACTCCACGCTGAGGATGTAGCATACTGGTACAGCAAGTGCTCAGCATGCAGCACAAAGCCCCAAGTTTGATTTTCAGCACCAAAAACAAACAATTTTTTTAAAAGAAGAAACAAATACAGTATCTGCTGGCAAGGTTGCTTAGACATTCACACATCCCAAGTCACATGTAATGGCAATCAGTCGTTTTTAAGGCATTAGTGAAACTAGATATACAATCATGCCTACCATTTTAGACAAGGAGCAAAGTCTGCAGAGAGATACTTTCAAAACTCTGAAGTGGGGCTGGGGATATAGCTCAGCAATATGAGCACCTGCTTGACAGGTGCAAGGTCTGGCGTTCAATCCCTAATATAAAAAAAAAAAAAAGACAAAACCTCTGAAGTGAAGGTCACAAAGCTGTGGAAAGTAACTGGTTTTATACTTTGGGGTGGTAGTATCACATGTGATGCCTCACCGTTGGCTCTATACCTTTAGCGTTTTTGTTGTTGTTGTTTTCTGACACTTGACTAAAGTGACAGTCTCACTTCCCAGGACAATAGTCACACAAACTTGCAGGCATCCTCACTGGCGCCATGAGTCCTTTGTGTCTGAACACGGGCCGCGAGATTAACAACGCCGGATCTACGTGGATCAGCTGTATTTATTTTATGTCCATGAGTTCAAGGGTTTGGAGTAAGTCACATTAGGGAACAATAAGGGAAGTGCGCTTTCTTCTCATGCTCTGCTCTCGCTCCAGGCCTGCCAGAGCCTCATAACTGCGTGCTTTCTGCAAATGAAATACTGTGCCCTCTGTATGGCTCAAAGAAAGCGACAATCTCATTTCTGAACTTAAATGCCCTTAATATTTAATTCCTTTCTCTGTGTGGTTAGGAGCTTGCTTCTCTACATTATCAAGATGATGGCTTTCAAAGGCAGGCTATTGGAGATCCGGCACATATCCCAATGCAATTTCCTTGTGAAAATCAAAGCGTTCACTCCGCTGAAGAGTGGAAAGAGGGTGAGGGGTCACTGGCTTCCCCCAGGGTGCCAATACAGGCAGTCCTCCGGAAGGGCGATGTAAATACTCAGTACGAGGCAACAGGGCATACCAATTTGTTTTTCAATCTATTTTATTTCAGTTCAAAGCATCATTGCAGACAGACTGTCCAAGAAAACAAGCCATACTTTGGTTATACTCAGTCTTCCTCAATCTCCAAAAGCAGCTGAGTATTGCCAAAGTGCGGCTTGTTTTTCTGGACTGCTGTCTGCACTGATGCTCTGAACTGAAATAAAATAGATTGAAAAACAAATTGGTATGCCTTGGCTCTTCTTGCAGTTTCATATTATCCTTCAAAGCTAGTGTAACCACCTACTCTTTACTGGAACCCAACAGACCCAAATCACAGAGTAAAACTGCAACTCTCAGATGTGAAGGTCCCACCCAAACCTAAAATAGCAATTTAATTCAGGGCTTGTTGTTTAACACTGCATTAACATGCCACTCTCTGTCCAGCTCCTTGTTCCATTTGCCGGGATGGATTCTATCTTCTGATGACATGTGCTGTATGGTTACTGGATACAGTTTAAAGCAAAACTTGACATTGCTTTTCTTTAGTTCCCTCCGTTTATTACTTCCTGTAATTTCTCATGCTCCTGGCCCAAATATCCTATTTTTACTTATTTAAAAAGCCTGCTTTAAAAAAAAAAAAAAAAAAGCCTGCTACTGTGTCAAAGCATTTAATATTCTATAACTTTTGTTTTAGTTTTTCTTTTTTTGAGACAGTGTCCAGGTTAGTCTCAAACTCCCAGCAATCCTCCTGCCTCAACTACCTGAGTACAAGGATGCACCACACCCAGCTAACACTGTTGTAAAGCATACAGCATTATCTCGAAAATTTCTAGAAGAAATCCAAAATCATTTGCAAACAAAATTTGAAATTAACACCAACTAGAAAAAGCCCCAAATTTTCTGAGACTGCCTTAATAAAAGCAGATATTGCAGCAGGGGGTACAGCTCTGGACTAGAGCACCTTAGAAACTCTGGGTTCTATCTCCACAACAACCATCCCCCGCCCCCCAAAGAAAGGAAGAGAATGTAGGAAGGACAAAGGGAAGGATGAAGGCAGGGAGGAGGACAGGAAGGGATGGAGGTGGGCAGGGGGCTGATACCTTTGAGGAGGGAACGCAAATGGTTTCAAACTTAATTAAAAGTGCTTGGGCCAGACAGAAGGTTTCTTTCTCCCAATAAATATATTCTGCTCTAAAATAATAAAAAATACAAGTGCTGAAAATGCTCTATATACACTTGCATAATTTGGCTTAAAAAACTAAAACCCCTTGAAAATGTTCTTCTATAAATAAAACTAAGAAAAAATAAGATATGTTCCATTTCCTTCACCCCAAAGATAGAAAAACCACCCACCCTTTTTTGCCCCCAATTTTGTCTATAACATGTTCGTGGATTTTTGTTGTACTTTCAATAAAGTCTCCAGTTAGGGCCAAATTTGGTTAGTTTTTGCTAAATGGAATCCAGCATAGTAACAAAAACAAAGGGGCTGGCAATATGGCTCAGTGGAATAAGCGCTGCCCTGGCAAGTGCAAGGGCCAGAGTTCAATCCCTGGTTCTGCAAAAAAAGAAAAAAATAAATAAACATAAACATAAACCTATTAACACATTTTGTATGTGACTTTTTTTTTTTTAAACTGGGGATTGAACTCAGGACCTTGTGCTTGCCAGGCAGGTGTTTATGCTGCTGAGCTATCTCCTCAGCCCTAACACATTTTCTCTTCAGTGGGCAGACAACTACTTAAGGGAGTCCCATTATCCACATGAGGCAAAACAGACAGCTCCCTAACTTGCTTAGTACCAAGCTCTACAAGCAGTGAAGCTGTTCAGGGCCACAGACTCAGCAGTCCTGTTAAGCACCGCACTCAGTTCTCTGGCACACCCCAAGTTTCTACCCACCTTGCGGGGTCTCTGATCCTGCCCAAAAGTTCTTCCACCTGGCTTCTCTTCTTTTTTTTGGCTTCTCTTCCTTATTGCTTCCTGTTGGATGTGTTCCTCATTTAGACAAGTTTAAGCTTAAACTACATTTCCCAAGAGCGGTCCTCCCTGGCCACAGAGGTAAAAAGGAAACTTCCAGGGCTGGGGAGAGAGCTCAGTGGTCTAAGTGCCTGTCTGGCAAGTGCAAGGATGTGGTTTGATCCCTGGTACTGTATGCTGTGCTAGCCACTGAAACTGGGTGTGGTGGTATATTCCTATAATCCCAGCGTTGGGGAGGCTGAGACAGGAGGATCACTACAAGTCCCAGCTGTGTAATGAGACCCTGTACCAAAATAAAGATTTTTTTGGAAACCGAAACTTCCAGGTTGGTCTCTTAAGTAAAAACTATTTTGCTTCCCTATAGCAGCTGCCACAATTTTGAAAAGCTTATTTGTGCACTGGCTTGACTCCAGGTTTTAATATCCACAACAGGGCCTTCCTGCTCACCCTGCCAATCACAGGACCTACCAGTTGGGCCCTGCATGCAGCAAGCACTCAAACCTATGCTCAAGGAATGACCTGGCACATACCTACGCAGAAGGATCACAAGTTTGAACCCAGCCTGGACAACTTAGTGACTTAGTGAGACTCTATTTCAAAATAAAAAATAAAACAGGGCTGGGGATATAACTCAAAGCTAAGGCCCTGTGTTCTTTCTCAGTGTCACAAAATAAAAACAAAATCTTCACTTTGAACATCTATCTGGAAGTTTCAGGTTGCATCAGGTTATGAACAGAGGCTGGCAGCCGAAGATACAAAAGATAAGGTGTGGTCCCTGCCCAAGGTCCTCAAGCTAGTGGGACCAAGCCAGGGTGGTGAGTGTGGCCCCTTAGTTTCAGCTCCCAGCCCCCTAGTGGCATAAACTGTGCAACTTTTGACCTCTCCTCTGGGAGCCTGTTTTCTTACCCATAAATGTAAACAGTAATGTTACATCTGTCATCATATTGGTTTGAGCATTACATGACAGTTGATGCAAATAACCCACTGAGCACCAGGACCTGGAACAAAGGATTCACTTCATAAATATCAACTACTAAATCAATCTGATGGTGGGAGGAACATTAAAAATAAGGGAGAGGGGGCAGGAGAATAAAAGAGTTGAGTTGTGTTATGTACATGCACCAGGTCCCCACAATGAACATAACTGTTACGTGCTATAAACATGTACTCATAAAAATTTAAAACAGGTGGATATGGTAGTGCACACCTGTAACCCTAGCACTTTGGGAGGCTGAGGCAGGGGGACTGCCATGAGTACAAAGCCAGCCTGGACTACACAGTGAGACCCTGTCTCAAAATAAGTAAATAAATAAATTACAAAGTTTATTGTTATGATGCTAGCTGTGTTTTAAACTACCTTTGTGCACCTGCACACCATCTGTCCAAGATCCTTGAAGAACTTAAATTCCTGTACATCATCTATTTCCAGGGACTTGAATTTTTGTTCCTAGCACATAGTAGGTGCTCATGAAATGCTGAATGATTAATGAATGCATACATCCAAGCAGAGTGTTTTCAACTATTTGTTAAACAATGACAAAAAGTGAGGTTTGGGAACTGCCTTAGAAGGTACATTAGGGAGAAACAGGAAGACTGAAGTCTGATGATTTAAACTGAGTGCCAAGGGGCCGGGAGATGGCTGAGTGGAATAAGCGCTTCCCTGGCAAGTGCAAGGGCCTGAGTTCCTGAGTTCAATCCCTGGTTCCAAAAAACCAAACCAAACCAAACCTGAATGCCAGCATTTGGGAGGCTGAGGCAGGAGGATAAAATGCAACATCCAGAGGCAGGAGGATAAAATGCAACATCCAGACCAGCCTGGGCTACACAGCCAATTCAAGGCCAACCTGAACTACACAAGAAGAACATCAAATAAATAAATACAAGCCAAGTACGGAAAAATTTCACTTGGGAGATGGTTTAGACCTAACTAATAATCAGGATCTGATACAACTCCAGACTTGAAAAAAGTCTGAAGTAACATGCCCAGGAACCAGGCAGGGGTTTGCCAGCCATACAATCTATAACACCCTGAAATTGTTTAATCCATCTCACTTCTTCCTCTCTTGTAAAAGGGAAACATCATAAAGTGTGACAAAGCACAACAAGGCCAGGTATAAATATAAATAAAACACCTGCCACATTGTAGGCATTGAGTGAATATTACTACGATAGAAAGTAAGAGAAACAACTACTTTGACCTGTACCAAATACACAAAAACTGAAAATAATAAAATAAAACATTAAAAAAAAAAACTACTTTGAATAATGAGTAAAACCAGAGGGATAATAGAAGCCAGAGTTTCCCCAGCCAAGAGCTCTAGGTACACGGCCCAGTGGGCGAGAAGGGACGGGGAAACCCCAGGACCTCAACGACCCCACCTATCTGTGTCTAGGACCGGGGTCGACACACTTTTTCCGTAATGCAACAGAACTACGAAGCTGCTCTGCCCAGGGGGAAGGAAAGCTGCGGTAGACGATACCTAAACAATGAACATGGCCGCGTTCCAACAAAACTTCACTTACGGACGCTGAAGTTTGATTTTATTATCACTGCTATTTCTCTTTTGTCCCCCAACCATTTAAAAACATCAAAACTACTCCTAGCTGCTGTCAAACAAAAACAGACTGGGAGAGGAGAGGAAGCCTTTGGCTGAGGTCCGCGGGCTGCAGATGCTCGGTGCAGGACACGGGGGAGGCGGAAGGAGACGGCGACATCGAGACGCCCCCGTAGGCCCGGGCAGGACCCCAGCGGAGAGCCGGCCCCGGGCCCCCAGAGCCCCAAGGCAGCTCCCTGCCCGAGCCCACGCGGTGCCTGGGGATGCGCTGCCCCCGGCACCCACGTCCCGCGCCCGAGGGAGGCCGCAGTGACCGAGACGAGCCCCGCAGAGTGGGCCACGCGGAAGGGTCTCTGTGAGCCCGTCACTTGGGGCGCCTCTCGGGTCTCAGCTACAAAAGGGGTCTCCACGCTGAGTCCCAGCCCCGTTTCTATGGTTACCTGTTCAGCACCGATTCAAACTGCCGTTCTTTATTGACAGCGCCATAGAGGACACGAACACTCCTGCCCGAAGGGAACAATAAAGCTTTCGCCATTCAACAGCGCCGGAGACGCCAGCAGGCGGCCATCTTGAGGCCGGCGCTGAAGGGGCAGACGCCGAGAGGGGCTGGGCGTCCTTGCCCGTGCGTCTTGTCACGTGCCGGGGGCGGTCTCGCGAGAAGGCGGGGCCTGCGTCACGTGCTCATGCTCCGCCAATGCTAGGCCGCTAGAACGAGGGGGGTGGCCAACCTCCCCACTGGATCGCTGACGTTTGCTACGCCTTCCCCTTGCCATCGAGCCTTTCGGAGGTTCTACTTGAGTTTCACCTCCTCCTGCTGGGGCACCTCCAAGAATGAGATCTTACTTCAAAGGATGGCAGTGAGGTAGATAAAGATTTATTTTTCCGAAAACAACACGTTCACGTGCGAGGCCTGGCAGAGCAGTGTCCCCCAGACACACTCTCATTGGTGGAGAGGCTTGCCGTGCTCAGACGTGATAGGCTACCGGGCCGAGTGCCAGCCACTCGAGGCGAGGCGAAGCCGTTGTGATCCCGCCTCTCCCGCTCGAGTTCGAGGGTTTTGACTCTCCGCTGGGGAAGTGTTCGTAGCTTTTGACTTACGCATCTTTTCTTCACCTGTACTTCATCTTGAAGCCCGTACCTTCTTGCCACCCTCATAGAGTCACGTATAAAACTGATTTGATCGGCCCTGGCTCCGTAGACGCAACTACTGTTTATCACGTGCACCCTTTTTCTGTCCTTGCCTCGATTAACTTGTGTGGTTAAATTAGGGAACCCGTTATTGAACCGAATGGAAAACGCTTTGCACCAAGGATTTGGAGAGCAACCAACTTTATTACCCTGATGGGCTGATGCAGGGTCGCTCCCAAAGCATCAGGCCAGAGCCGACTTGGCGCTTAGTTGATGTAGGTTTGCAAGCAGGAAGGGCAAAGGCTTAAAAACGTGGTGAATTTTATTGGGTATCATTAGTTATTCTTCATTGCTGAGCAGAAAGTCCTTGAAACAAGTTAGCAGCAAACGGAATGTTTGGGGGTGAGAGAGTACAGGCTGTACAGCGGTGTGCGGTCAAACTGAGCTGGGTCAGGTCATCTCTGGTGTAGTCAGGGCCAAGCAGGAGAGGTGTGTGGTCGATTCCATGATTTTATTTTGTCCTAATGTGTCAGATTACCAGTTGTTTTGAATTTTAAAAATTTCCAGCCAGACATAGTGGCTCATATGTATAATAATCCCAGCCCTCGGAAGGCTGAGGCAGGAGGATTGTTGCTAGTTCGAGACCAGCCTTGGCTACATAGTGAGCTTAAAGCTAGCCTGAGCTGCATAGCGAGTCTCTGCCTCAAAAGGGGGGGGAAAAATCCATCACAGTTGCTGATCCACCATCACCATTTTTAATCCCATATTCAGTCTACTAGGTAGAGCTGGTATTCACATTTTTGCTGTCACCTGGCCCATTATATTTACTACCATTGTCCACTATGCAGCTATGGCCTTTGACCATCGACTTAGCATAATTGTTCAGTATAGCACTGTCTGTGCCCAGCTATCACCTTGGGGTTGTTTTCACTCAGCTACTTTCACTGCCAGTTAGTCAAGTCATTGAACAGGTCCATCCTGATGCCGTTGTTCTTCATAGTCAGTTTTACTGTTACATGGGCACATCACAGTCACATTCAGGGTCAGCTTTACTGTCCCTGACAGTAAATTCAGTTATTCTTGTAGCCACTAGAGTTACACCAATAGCCATTATGTTTTCTGAGCCATTTGCACCATCACCACATCCTTTTTTTTTTTTAGACAGCATTTTCTGCTTTACAGATCAGGCTGGCCTTCAAGTTGAACTCACTCAACTCCCTGAAATTGAGCTGGCCTCAACTTCACAGTGATCTTCCTGCCTCAGTCTCCTGAGTGCTGGGATTGTTAGGTGTGGGCCACCATGCCCAGCTAAGCACCACATTCCTTAGTGATTTTTTTTTTTAATGTATTTAGTACAGGGTCTCACTACACAGATCAGACTCATAGTGATCCTGCTGTTTTCAGCCTCCCAAGTGCTGGGATTACAGGCATGCACCACCACACCCAGTCTCAATTGCTATCTCAGCGTTCCCAAGGGCAGAGCCTGCAGATCTGCCTAAACAGGCGCTTTAATCCGCTGAGCTGTCTGGCTGGCCTTAGTGGGTGTTTTTAGTTACTTTTCTTGTTGCTGGGACAAAATGCCCAACCTACAAGATAATGTAGAGAAGGTTTATTTAGCTCACAGTTTGTGGAGGTTTCAGTTCCTAACAAGACAGTGCAAAGGCAGAGTGGTATGTGACAGGGGTGACCATTCAACAGCACATGCTACAAGGAGAGGGAGGGGAGACAGAGAAAAAGAGCAAGAAACAGACAGACTGACTGACACTTTTCCTGCCACCCTAGGGAAGGTGTAGCACTTATACCCTTATCTGCAGCATTGGACCATAAATCAATCACAAACTCTAGAAGCCGGCCCCATGACCGCATGAGGCTTTGCTGGGACATCTAGATGAAAACCATAACAATGGGAGTCCCACAGTGTGAAGCTGCCACATTTAACATATAAATACCAAGAATAGTGCTTGACACATAGTAGGAATATCTGCTGAATTCATGGATTTAAAACAAACACAATTACCTCCAGGTGTGGTGTTTGGGATGCTGACTCAGGAGGATCTCTGTGAGGCCAACCTGGACTACAAAGGTAGTAGAAAGTTCAAAGTGAGAAGATTGAACTGCAACATGAGAAGACAAAACCATAAAACACTCTTACAATGCACTATAGGCAATTGTGAATGCTGTTGGACATAGTGGAGTGTGCCTATAATCCCAGCACTTTGGGAGGGTGAAGCAGGAGGATCTCAAGGTTGAGCCCAGCCTGGGTGGCTTAAGGACTTAATGAGACCCTATCTCAGATTAAGAAGTAAAAGAGACTAGAATGCAGTTCAGTGCAAAGGCTCTGGGTTCAATCCCCAGAACCAAGATGGAGGGATAAAGTGCAAGAAAAATTAATACCATGTACACAGGCTTTTGGAGTCCATAGTTACGAAGAAAAAGACTTTTTTTCCATTGCAGAAGATACAACCTAGAGCCTTATATATATGCTAGATGAGAACTCTGCCACTGAGCTACATACCAATCCCCAGGAGTAGGAGGACTTCTACAAGTTTCTTATTTTAGAAGGACTACAGAGATCTCTCAGTTAATGACCTGTTTAACAACTATTTGGACTTACAATCCATCTTTTTGTGTGCATGTAGCTCTGTACATCTTGTTCATAGAATCTCAATGTGTTCTTTGGTAGAGTCCTGCAATTTTTGCTGATTGCACTGTACAGCGTGGTACTATTGTGTTCTGTTATACATTACAGTACTGAATGTAAGAGTTATGCTAATAAAACCAACCATCAAGCTGGAGGTTCCTTTGATCATTTCTTTGTTTTGAATATCATAATGTACATACTACATGCCATTCCTCATTTAGCGATCAGTTCATTTAACGTCATAGGGGCATGGAAATCAATTTTTCAGTGGGAAAGGAATGTCTGTACGTGTTTATTGTACCATGTTTAGAAAATGTGAGGAAGCCTTTCATTTTCGGCGGGCCGATCTCAGACATAACAGAGAATGCTGTACCCATCATGTCTGCATAAGGCTACAGGCAGAAAGCTCCACAATGGATCTCAAATAATGGCTGGAGGTGAAAATGCAAGCCTGCTAAAAATACTGTATGGCAGGTTTTTTGTTTGTTTAGTTTTGTTTTTGAGACAGGGTCTTGCTATGTAATCAGGCTGGCCTTGAACTCACTTATGTAGCCCAGGTTGGCCTCTAGTGGTGGTGAGCCTCTTGCCTCAGCTTCCCAAATACTGGAATTACAGGCACACACCACCATGCCCAGGTTTAAATATATTGTATACAGTTACCTTCAGTTTATTTATTTTTACTTTTTTGGTCGTGGGAATTGAAATCAGGACCTTGTACTTGCCAGGATCTTCAGGTTATGTATTTAAAATGTATATGAAGCATTTTATATGTTGAGCTTTGTGTACCATCTTCAATATATCTCATTATGTATATGCCAGTACTCCAAAATCCCAAGGACTTCTGGTCGCAAGCATTTTAGATAAGGGATAATTAATCTGTATTAGATTTTCTCATGGGATTGACTTGCCTACAGTTCAAGAAGAACAGTGTAGGAAGGCGAGGGGGATAATAACTCATTGGTTGAGTATTTACCTAGCATGCAAGCACCAACACCAAGAAAAAATAAATAAAAATAAAAGACAAGAGGCTGGGCATGGCAGTGAACTCCTATAATTCCAATACATTGGGAGGCTGAGGCAAAAAGATCATTAAGTTTGAGTCCAGCTGGACAACTCAGACCTTGTCTCAAAATTTTTAAAACAGTAAGGAGGGGTGGGGATACAGCTCACTACAAAGGCCCTGAGATCTATTCTCACTATTGTGGAGGTGGGGGGAGTAGACCAAAT
>NDGN011403653.1:0-13200 GCA_002564285.1 Tympanoctomys barrerae | reverse complement strand
AAAAAAAAAAAAAAGATCATTCATTGGTACAGCTATTCCAATAAACATTTAAATTTAAAAAAAATAAAATTATTTTTGTTGGTACATTTTAGATATACATAATGGTCACATTCATCAAGGAATTTGTAGCTGTATATGACATATCTTGATTCTTTTTTCCTGCTCCTCTCCCTTCAGCCCCCTTCCCCTCCTTATTTATAAAAGCTTCACTTCTATTTTTTCCTTCTATTCTTTTTTTCTATTTCCTTTTTTAGTTTCCCTCTCAATTTGTAGTTTCTCTTCCCATTTGAATATTTTCCCCCTATTTTGTAGTAGCTGTTACACATTTTGGTCCTTCTTTATACTTTTATATAAACTTCCTTTTTGTATTTTCTTTTTCTCTTAATTTTCTCCTTTGTATGTGGTTCAATGCAGTATTTAATTCAACTGAAACTCTGTGTATTCTATTGATTTTTGATCTGTATATACTCAGCTCTTCCATTCTATTATTGTATCTTAAAAACCCTTTACACACACACACACACACACACACACACACACATGTTTTTTCATGCTGAGGTTGAACCCAGAGCCTCCTGCATACTAGGGAAGTGCTGTACCATTGAGCTATTTCCCTAGTACAATGTCATTGTCTTGAAAATACCGGTTTTTTGTCTATAAAAATAAAATCTTGGGAAAAGTGAAGATACTGGTATATGCTAAATCTGTCTTGTAACAAAAGTAAGGTCAAAGCTAAGTGTTTGGAGACCTTTTGGTAATCCTCAGATATACATTACACCACTCAGGGTCTGCTTTCATAACTGACCCCGCAGTGGCCTGTTGTGTTCTCCAAATCCACCCCTGATGCGGGGGTCCCACAGTGCTAACTAAGCTCATATTCCATTTTTCTGCAAAGTCTCCAGAAAGTTTGTCTTCCCTCCCTGCTGACTGTTGGGCTTCTTATGAGGCCGTGATGACTTTGCGCCTCGTAAATCCTGTTCAGTGAGGGGGCTGCTAGTGGGCAGAGATAAGAAAAGGAGGCACACAGGCAGGGGACTGATTGTTTCTGTGAAAGAGCTATCAGGGGAGGTGTCATCCTGTTACAGAGCAATTCCAGAACAAGCCAGGTTTGAAATAAATTTCTTTAAGAAAAAACCCTGACACTTTTAACCCTCCAAGATCCTGCTCCAGAAAAAGGATTTTTCCAGGAGGTTAAAAGCTGACCTAACTCTGCCTCCCAATTTCTCATTTCTGTTAAGGCTCTCTTATTCCAGTCATTCACTATGGCTTTCTTTATTCACTAAATATTTAGTATCGATGCCGTGTTCTGGGTCCTATTTATTTCATGCACTGTGGATACTGCAGTGAACTAAACACGAAGACCAGTGCCTGCGTGGACTTCGCCCTCGTTAACAGTGACATTTAATAAAATATATAAGTTAGACATATAGCGTTCTAGGAGAAGTTCTGTGGGAAGAAGTAAAACTAGGGAGGGAAAATAGAAGTGTTGTAGGCTGCGGATATTGTTTGGCTTTTTCTCGTACATTTTGGCCAGTGTATGGATGTACACCTTTCCCCATGTTCCACTCAAATAACTGACAAGCATAAGAACTTTGCAAATTACTAAATATTACTAGACTGTAAATGACTTAGTAGTAGGGTAAGTTCAGGTGGAGATCACCAGCATACACAAGA
The DNA here is from genome assembly GCA_002564285.1 of Tympanoctomys barrerae. Lineage (NCBI taxonomy): Eukaryota > Metazoa > Chordata > Mammalia > Rodentia > Octodontidae > Tympanoctomys > Tympanoctomys barrerae. Next base: position 11,526 of record NDGN011403653.1, on the reverse strand, counting down.
AATGCAGAAGTTTTATCTCACGAATCAGAACCTGTCCCACTTCACAACCCATCTCTCCTAAGATCCTCTCTCTGTGAACCTGAAGCAATCCCACAAGCCCTCAGCCTATGTCCTTTCCTGTCCCTGACTTGGTACGGCCATCATGCGCCATTTGACTGAGAAGTTGACTGCTGTCTTACGGTGAGTTTCTAGCCCAAGAGAGACCTTACTTTTTTCCCTGTCAGGTGAGATGCCCTCTTTCTTCTAGGGCAGGAGCGTGGCTGCCCTTCTGCCAGCTATGCAGACATGCCCACTGCTTCCGGTACCCACGTGACCCCACAGTGCTCTCCACGCCCTGACACTTGGGCTGGCCTGCATCAACTCCAGGCCACAGTACACGAAAGACAGTGAGCAAGTTTCTCACTCTGTCTTGCACAGAGCCTGAAGTCACATGCTGGAGTGGGTAGAGCAGCCAGAGGTATCCAGGTTGGATCCCCGAATGTCAGCTTGAAACAGAGCTGTTCCATAGCTGTTGGACTCACAGTAGGATTTGGGTGAGGATAAGTGCAGTGCCACGGGTGAATTCATTGTTATATGGGAACTTCTTTGTTAGTCTAAGATAGCTGAGCCTAACCTGAAAAGCACCAGGCCTAGTAATGAAGTGAGGTCATAGGACAATGCGTTCCAGTTAGTCATTAGTTGAAACACACATATCTAAGGTGGTCCCTCTGTGTGTGCAGGGAGCAGGGAAGAGACAACAGTGATGCTGCCCCACAGAACTTTCTAACCATCCAAGCCTCTTAACATAGAGGGGAAATTAAAGAGACATGCTGATTTGGGTTATTTGGTAAAATAGTGTTTCTACTTCAGACTACAAGTAGAATTTCCATTATCTGAAATTCATGGGACCAGAGCACTTTAGGGCTTTTAGATTATAGGGCTTTTCAGATTTTGGAATATTTGCATACACATCACAAGATTTCTTAGTTTAGATTGAATGTCCCCCAAGGCTTGTTAAAGTCTTGCTCTCCAGCCTGTGGTGCTGTTAGGAGGGGGGTTAGTGGAAGGAAGTTAGGTCACGGGGGCATATCCTTTAAGAGGATGTTGGGACCTCAGCTCCTTCCTCCCTCCTTGCTTCCGAACTGCCATGAAGTGGACTGGCCACCCTGCCACTCCCCCAGGGAGCACAGACTCAATGTAGCAGGCACGGGTGAGCATGTTCTGAAACCTACAAACTTTTTTCTTTTAACTTATCTCATATAGCTGTTAAAATGATAGAAAGCTAATTAATACAGATACTTTAGAGATGACACCAAAGCCTAAACAAAAAAATTCCTTAATGTTTCACATATATGGCTTGTGTATAGAGCCCGAAGGACATGCCGTACAATATTTTTAGTGCACCTATGTTTTAACTGGGACCTTCTTTGGGAAGTCAGCCATGGAATTTTCAATGTATAGCTTCATGGCAACATGCAGTTCAGCTCACTGGATTTTGGAGTGTTTTCGATAAATCTGCAGTAGGAATTTATGTGACTCTCTCTCTCTCTCTCTCTCTCTCTCTCTCTCTCTCTGTGTGTGTGTGTGTGTCTCTGTCTCTCTCTCTCTATTACTTAAAAGTTGGCCTGAAGACCTAAGAAAAATTATAAGACTACTTAGCTGGAGGATGTGGACTCCAGCAGAACAACTGTAAAGATCTGAGGCCAGTGACTGAGGCTGCTTTAAATATGTCACATCCAAGAAGTCAAGAAATAATTCAATCAACATTGAAAAATTTCAGAAGTTGGCAAAATTAGAGCAGTGGTAGCTCTGAGAAGGGATGGTGCGATTTCCTTATAGGATTACTTCAAGATCATTAGTCTTGCCAACATGACAGCTCTGAGGGATGCTTCTGGGGCCTTGAACAGAGGGTGGGGAACTGGCTCATGCTCAATGATGGGTAGGGTTACTCAAAGCATCAACAGAGTTGATGCACAGGGACAGGAATCTGCTCACCCTGTGTAGGGTAGGGTTCAGTACGATGACCACAGCAGTGTGTCCATCTCTAATGTTGCCCCCAACATTCTGCTGGAGCAAGTAGATATTCCAGCTCTATTACCAGAGGAACACCAAAATGAAGTTATTTGTTTATGACTAGATCCATTTCTTGAATTCCTATAGTATAATAAACATCACTGTATTAAGATGAAGAGATGAGATACTCCTAGGTAGAAAAGCCTTCTCCTAGGACTCACTATTTAATCTCAAAGCTCTATTATCAGACACTTCACTTTCTCTTTTCTTTGCAAGACAGACCCTAAGATATGACATTAGAAGTTATCAAGGAAAGGTTAAATAAGGCTCAGTCTGGTTTTACTATTAGGATTTTAATGACTGTATGAAGAAGTAAGCTGTGTTTGACACAAAATACAACTGCATTAGAACTGGATTTGACTCTTCACAGTACCCCCCTAACTCCCTGACCAAACTGTGTTGAAGAACAGAGTGTTGGCTGTACTTCTTTGTCACCAGCTGAATTTTAATCTAGTAAAGTGCTGCAATAGTATCTCTTTCTCTGAAGAGCCCATCTGTGGGCCTCTCACAAGATACCATGGGAAATGGCTACAAACTGCTTCGGGGTTAGATGGGTGGAACTTTATAGTTACTAATATTTCTTTCCCAGGCTGCTTTGCACTTGAAGTGTTCTAGAAAGGGCTTTGTGACCCGTCCAGAGATTTCTTCATCTCTGAGTGTCGCCCAGAAACTACCACGGAAGCAACGCAACTGCTTACATGCAATGCAAATACACCTTCAAACACCTGAACGTGACCTTAGGTCATGCCAGGATTTTGTACACCCTGGATTAATCTTTGTATAATGCGTAACTATACTGAACTATCACATTGTAGCCCATAATTATATATGGTTTCTATGTGTCCCTCAAAGCTAAAAATGAAACAAGAGGAAGGAAATGTCTCAGCAGGTCTAGGATCTTGCATATGATTCTGCACCCTTAAGGTCTGCAGGTGCCAGCACCTGGTGGGACACACTTTGAGTTGTAAGAATTTGCCAGGTTGTGGCAAGAGTAATGGAGGTGGCATGAGACCAGCTATATCCTATACTCATCACTCAACTTCCCTGAACTTTGGAGTCCTCCTTTACAAAGGAGAATACAAAAATTATGAAAGCTAGATTAGAGAGCTGTCATGAGAATAAAACAAATACCAACAAATTCAATGGATGGGTTCATGGAGAAAGGTTTTTTGTTTGTTTCTTTTGAGATTGGGTCTTGCTAAGAAGTTACATGCATATGATGTTTTGTCTTTATCATCTTGCAGTATTTCTTTGGAGCACGTTGGGAAAAAGTTAGCATGCTGATGTCACCTTCTTCCTGATGTTAAATTTCGCTCTGTTTTTGAGGAATCCTTCATTCAGGTTTCTTAACACTGAGGGTGCAGTTCTGTTTAATACAATCCCACTCACTGGAGATACAGCTAATTCTTGGAACTGCTTTTTAATGCAACACAAGCCATGATAATTACCGCTGGGGAGCAAAGCGCCAGTGCAGTTCAGCCCAAGTGGCAATAAGTAAGTTATTAGGAAAGACAGGACACAAGACCACATACAATCTTCATGTTTTAGAGTGAAAGTTCCAATCGTCTTCGTTTAATTTCCTGAATTGGGAAGTATTACACAGTGACTTGGTCTTTTTTAAGCTTTTAAAAAAGCTTAGTTTAGTAGCTGAGCATGAATAAACAGAGTGAAAAGGAGATAATTTGAGTCCATGGTCCTTAGCATTTTTCAGAAATTTGTCTGAATTAATTCTGATAGATTTCTTACAAGTTGTCATGTTTCCTAGAAATATCCATGAGTATTGGTAGAATTTAACTTCAACAAAGTAAAGAGATACCAAAACATCTCAACAGGGAAAATTTTCTATTCTTGGGAGATGCCAAAAGTGTTCAGAGAAAAGCAGGATGTACAGGAAATGCTGAGTCACTGGAAAGAGCCTCCCAGAGCCACCCACACTTCTTGGGCTGTGCTTGTTGGACCATTTTTCAGCAGTGTGAAGAGCCTGGGGAAAGATTGTTGGTAGAGGGTGTAGTGATGCATGCGCATTATCCGAGGTTGAGGCAGGAGGATTGTGAGTTTGCAGGCAGCCTGAGCAACCTAGCAAGACCCTGTCTCAAAATAAAAATAAAAAGGGCTGAGGATATGGCTCAGTTGAAAGACGTTGGCTCAATCTTTCTGTTGTCTTTATTTTTTGTTATTATTTTTCTATTATTTTGGTTCTAAATGGAATAGACATTTCCCCAAGAATTACCAAATGGCTAATAATGGTACCAACTTTTCCTTTTACCTAGATGTAGCATGAGTGCATATACAAAGAGATTTATTCCTTATTTTCCACAAGAACAAAATTTACCAACAGTGATTTGTGAACATCATGAAACAGACTTTACCAGGTGGTATCGAACATGTGCATGCAATTTGCAACTGGAAAATTCCTACTCGTTAAGTTGAATTTTGTATTTCCTATATTAACGTTATCTGATTTAATTGTTCAGGAAATGTCTTCTCAATCTTTACACTTTATGATGGGATTGTAAAAAGAGAACTTTAAAAAACGTTGAAAGTTAATGGCTGGTGAGATAACTCCAATCTCTTTAATAAGAACAGACTTACTGTAATAAAAGCCATCAGGTTTGAAATATTTTATGAAAATGTTTAATCAACTGTTTCTTTGGAATGTAGTAGTCAGAGTTTGGAATTTAAGTTACAGTTCAGTTCTATGTGGTTTTTATGTTACTCAGAGTCTGAGAATACAAATGTCATTTAAAGTTAAGGCTTCGCTGTTCATTCTGAAACAACAATTTACAAGTGTCATATTATCATAGAAAATAAAAATTTCTGTAAAAAAAATTTGCACAAAATTTTATGATGGTACAAAACATGAAGCAACAATATACCAGTAAAATGAAAACATTTTACTACAGAAAGTTTTATAGATTTCAATAAAGAAAAAATATGTTATTTTACACCTTTAAAAATTACAAAACAATCTAAAACAATATAAACTGAACATTTTGTAACACTGCCTTTACAAATTAATAACTTTATAAACATATAATTTTTAAATATATTTATCAGTGCAAGATACTTTAAAATTTAAAGTTGCAGTATCATTTTTCCTTGGCTGGGACAATGTTTAAACCTGTTGTCTTAAAAACAAAATCAAATCTTACTCAATGCTTTTCTCCTCTTAGGATTATGAGAACCAAATGAACGCCCCTGGGGACAAAAACCCATTCTTCTTTCCTGGTGATCAATACTTTCCTGGAACCGAAAGGCATTCTCAATCTAATTAAACCAAGATGAATGGACCCTTCCACCCATGATGCAAATGGTACTCCCGACAAAGGCTTTGAGTGAGACCTAGGGCAACATAGGACAGGAGGAAGGTCTAAGGATGCTTCTTACAGCCTGGCATGACTGGCAAGAAGTGCCAGAGTAACAGAGCTTCTCCGGCTTAGCTTGCACACAGCCTCTATGTATTTTCTACTCGGTACTGCTAGAGGCTTCGGCTTTGCTAGTCTGGGGCAGGTTTTTTCCTTTGTGAGCCACGGGAAGTTTCTAGAGGTGTTCAAGTCTGTTTGGGGCAGGGGTTGATGCTGAGTGGACGTTCAAAGATGTGTGTGCTGACTTCACATGCCCTTCCACCATTATCTTAAAATAATTCACCACCAACCATCATTTATTTATAGTTTCTTTCTTAAATTGTCTATTCTCCTGCCCACTTCTCTTTTCTGACTCAATATCAAAACAAGAGCGCTCTCACGGGTTACTTTTCCATATTTGCATGCAAAAATTTCATGTCTTCTTATTTATTTTTGGAAGATAGTATTCCTTTGGGTCTCACTGGCAAGCCAATTAGTATTATTTCTTCCTTCAGCTGGTCACTACTTCCATCAAACCCAAAGATTTCTACCAAACATTAGTCAGATAAGAATAGACAGAAAAATGGCTTTTGGAAAAAAGATACTGTCACTTTAACCAGTTAACAAGAAAACCAAAGTTAGACTTTGGAGAGCAAAGTTAGGAATTTCCCTTATTTATTTATTTAATTTTAAACATAAAATCTAGTAAAATCACTTGCCATTACCAGCAGGTTAAAGCTGCAAGTTTCTTTTCTGGATAATGGCAAATGTTTAAATTCTAAGGGAGAGAAAAAGAGAGAGAGAGAGCTAGGAGAGAAAGCGCAGAGTTTACATTTGAAAATACATTCCATATGAAAGAACAATAAGAGAGAATATTGCAGCTTTATACAAAAGGGTCAAGAGACATGAGATTGAACCACAGAAAAAGCAGAACGATTAAGCCACGGTGCCAAGTCTTCAGAGCCCTTGCCTTCCCGGGGGAGCTGACGTCTGCACTAAAATATACTTTCTTAGTCAGTGGGCCACCAGGGTTTGATGAAAGAGTAGGGCTTTCACCAGCGGGAAACAGAGTGGGTTGCTAATTAACACAATGAACCAGTACAAACAAAAAGGCACTTGAGAGGACATAGACCAGCCAGTGCCAAGGACTTCCATGGTGGTGCCCAGCAGTACACCCAGTTACTTGCCAGCAGAGATTGGTGACGGCACGATTTCCTTTATAGAGTTCACAAGCACGAGATTTAGTACAACACTGCAAAACATCAAGAAAATGTGACGGTATTGCTTCATAAACAGAGCTGACACGCTATATCGGTATGGAGGCTACAGTGCTTTGAAAAAAAAATCTTAATCCTTCTTTGCTTCTGCACATATGGGCAATTATACACAGGACTGACTTTGGGAGTCCACTGAAGTGTGGTTAGGCTAATATATTCTGGGCACTGGGCTACCGGTCTTACATCCATCGGAAGGGCCCCGAGGAATACACTTGGTGCCAGCATCTTGGATTCTGCACAGTTTCCAAAAAAGAAGCCATCAAAGGAAGAGGAGAGAGAGGGGAGGCAGGGAGAGTTGCAATGAATTTTTAAGTCCATCATACTTGGTCTCAACACCAGCATCTGATTATTCAAATTAAACCAACAGAAGAAGCTGACTGTACATGATTGCGATTTTGTGAACACAGCTCACTGTCCCTGTCTGTTGGCCATACTCATCGAAGCTCCTGAGAAAAGCCTGGCTCAGTGTCATCAATGCACTTTCCAGCCTGCCCATGAAAGCAGATGACAGTCCCCAGCACACTCAAGTCACGTCCTCCTCTTCTACCCTCTGCCTGACTTCATGCCTCTGAGTAGGAACTCTGTGTATTCAGTTTGTCTTTTTTCAACTTCACTCCATCCACGAGTTCAAAGTTGTAGTTCTCCAGGGCAGACAAGTTTCTATCCGACATCCCATTGTGCCAGCAGGCGCAGTAGAGCACAACTCCACACACGGCACCCAGGAGGACCCCCAGGGCGCTCATGGCGATGATGGTGATGAGGATGGGGTCCAAGGTCTTCAGTACATTGCCTGGCTTCCGAGAGATGTTCTTGTCACCTTCTCCCTCACCCTCATATCCTGGGGTGCTCCCTGCAGAGAGAAAAGTGGCTCGATGAGCACTACAGATGTCTATACCGATGGGGGTAGGTAGAGATAGAGGAGGAGAACCTGCGTCAGCCACATACTCGCGCTGTGCTGTCAAGTTGGGTCATGGTTGGGAACGGAGGGGTGGGAGGTGAGGGAGCCGGGATTGGGAAAAAAGATACTGTCAAAGAGATAGCTCAGCATATGGGAACTGAGACTCCTGTACTGACTGGATTCAGACCCCTTGCAATTAACTTTGTGTAAGCTATCATCTGTGTTTGTGGTGCCTGATCAGACATGCGGCCTTTGAGCTTTGCAAAATGCTTCACCATACATTTGTTTCATGGGGAAAAGGGATAACCACTTCCTGCGCAATGTCTGACCCCCAAACGAGCAGGAGGGAAATTTCTGTACTTCTGAAAACACATACATGCTCACTGTCCTGTGTGGAGAATATCTTAACATGTCTCACAGGCTTTCTCCAAATCTACTGCAGTTTCGCCCATGGAGAGAGCAAGAGAATGCTCCCTGATGACTGATACAAAGGGTGGGGCTCAAACAGAAGGGCTGTGTGTATGCCAGGCTGAAGGGACAATGCACTAGAGATGGTTGCACTGCTCTGCAGCTGACTCACTGGGCACATGTTTTCTTTACAGTGGAGTATAAGAAACCAACATCAGAGTGGCGAGCCTAATTACCTGGGCCAGAAACAGAACTGAAACGTTCATGTGCAGCATGGGTGGTGTTTGCTTAATGATGTGCTGATCAACAAATATTCCAGTCAACAGGAACTAAAAATATACTCTGTGAGTCTCTATACGCTCCAGAGAAACAAGCCCTGGGGGCATAGTAATAGTCTCTCCCTTGCTGAAACAGTGTTTTGAAACAACTTCTAATAAAGTTTACATCTCTATGTGGGCAGGGGAATGTGCTCGTAGTTGTTATAGCACAATGTTATATTTATCTATGAAGTTCGTGGCTGGCCACACAGTAGGACTACATTTCTGATGGTGACAGATGGTGATGCACAGGGATGGTTTGTGGCCGGTGTCCAGGAAGCCACAGTATTGGCCATGAGGTGCAGAGGCTCAAGGGAATAAATAGCACTAAGATTGATGAAATGTTTTGTATCTGATCACAAAGCAGAATCAAATGAAACATATTTCAGGGCCACCACCCACTTAGCCATGTTCCTGAAGCTGCAGACTCATTATCTATAAAATGGGGTGAACAGAGCTGTATGAGATTTAAGTGAAGTAAAATATACAAAGTATGTAGAATATACCAGTTCCTCAACAAATCCTTATTAGTGCTGTCATCACTATCATCAGTAAATCAGAGTTCCCATGGAAGAAGGTGGAAAAAGAGAGATTAAATGCAACAGATTATCAGAAAAAATTGGACTCTCATCTCTCAAAGATCTCACATGCATATCAACCGGACACGAAAGTTTGAGTTGGTTTCAAATTATTGTGCGCAGATAATCCCTCACTAGTTTGCATAATTATAAAGGAGAGTGTTTCACTTGATTTCGGTGCTGAAGCTCAGGCAGTAGAAGGTCCAGCCTCTCCTCCCCAACATCCTGTCAGTCTCCCATATTTCATGGGCAGCTCCAGGAAAGATGCTCAGTGACAATCCAATGTTTAGCACCGCCCCCATCCCAGGACTTGGGCACAGATGTTTATTCTTTTAATAGTTTTGATACATCAGGGTATGTGAATTTCTTCACAAATATAATGAAAACCATAAGAAATATTAAAATTGGTCAGTAATTTTACCTGTTTCATCAATTTTAATTTCTGTGTTCTTTTTATCCAGGTCAGCCGGTTCTGACAAGCCAAACAAAATTGAAAGAGATATTTGAATGGTCAACAAAATGCACCGCACACAGACTACACAGACCCTTGTACTCATGCACACATGTGCACAGACATGCCTCTGTGGGCTTGTTCTTGAGTTTTTAGTGCACTCTGAATCCGGGAGACAACTCTGTTCAGTGACAGAGAGTCCATGCGCAATGATCATGACACTGGTGAGGTGGGAGCAGAGCACTTCCTTGCGGGTACCACGTGGACATCCACACTGTTAACAGGGGGCGCTGTTGTAGGAGAAAGCATGGTGGAATGTGGGAGCCCCCTGATGAAATGGGCGGCAGACGTGCGGCTGGACCCACCGACACCAGGCGGCACCGTGCAGAGAACCACTTCCGACATTTGGGGGGTGTTATGTTGGCTCCCCAAGGAGCACAATTCTTTGACACAAGAGGTGGAATCTTGTGTATAACTGAGTATCAATAAACAAATTAATAAAATATAATCTCAGTGTCCCTTATGGGACTGAGTACAGGGAACAGGAGCTTTGAGCACTTTGTTCCTTGGTGGTCTACAGCACTTAGAATAGTCTCAAACACATAATAGATGTTTTAATACATATTTGTTGCGTAAATGAATAAACAATAGTGGAGACTCTTAGTCCATATATGGCTAGATGCTCAAGAACATGTATTTGATAAATAATTTATTGTCTTGAACACCTTTTGCTAGGTGAAGCCATGTATATGTATGATTCAATTGGGCTCCACTTGTGGCTTTCTGACTACAAAGCCTGGTGGCACCTGCAGCTAGGTAGATGGATCACAGGCAAGGGGTTAGCGGAGCCCACGTCATCCATATTCATTAGGCACATTTCTCTGCACATATTTCATGCCAGTTGGATTGAACTCAGTTTTATTTCTCTACTTCAGTTCATGTAGTTCGTCTCACATCTCCCAAACATCACTAACACCACTCTCCTCTGTGGAATGGGAAAGCCATAATGGTATTCCACACACTAACTACATGAATGCACATTTTAATTACAGTATGGACTCAGATGTGGGGAATTTGTAAAGTAGATGCTACTGAAATACTAAGCTGTATCTTTTTTTTTTTTTTTGCCAAGATTTGCTAAGCAGCAACGAAATACATATTTCTTTACACAGAATGCAAAGCAGGCCTTTATTCAACTGTTTCTTTTCCCAAATTTCTCTGATTGACCTTATCAAATTATTGCCACTTTAGGGATTACTTACATTTAATATATTGTATAATAAAAGCTCTTTAAATTGCTGAAAAGACCAAGAACCTATTACAGCCAACAGGCTTTCTTTATCCTAAATTTGCCCAATAGGCTTATTCCATCTTGTTATAATTAACATTCTATTATGTAATGATATATAACAAAAGTTTAAGTGTAGCAAATGGAACTTAAGACTAATTACTGTGCTATTACATTGCCATTAGTGATGCTGTTTGTAATTATATATCAAGAACTAGGGAATATGAATTGGTTTTCCATGTGTGATTTTTACCCATATGGTACCACCCCCGTAAAGACCAACTCTGTAACACTAGACAAAGTCCCTGCATTTCATTTATCCTCTTAAGTCATTTCAGCTATCTTTAGAGTGAGAAACATCTACTGATCTGCAATAAAGCGAAGAACGTTGTTTTCCATGATTCATTAACAATGTAATCTTAATTAAATTCACTGTGATCAAAATTTTCAAAGACCTGCTGTTCTGTTTATACACTCAGATATTTGGAATTATCCAGATGTCTGAGCTTTCCTCTTCTCATCAAAATATTTTGGTATGCCACACATGGCTTGTAAGCAGAATCTTTCTGCTTTGCTATGATCTCTGGATTCCACATTTATTTACAGTTTTGGAGCCATCAATCAGCCATCCTACGTGGAGTAGATTAGGTGATGCATTAGGATAAGGTCAACAGAACTGATTGCTGTGCCCTGTTACACCAGAACGTGCATTTCACGTCCTGAAGCCCACACTGAAATGTAAGTCTCCCATGAGCAAGACACAGACCACCATGGAAAGAACCTTGCCTTGGGCATGTGCTCCACTGGTTTCTACATCAAACGTGTACTTACTTTCACAGTCTTCTTGCGAAATGTGGTTATTAATACTAATGTCATCCACTGCAATCCCACCAAGGTTTCCTCTTCCGATTTC